>JARFJB010000576.1:1527500-1637500 GCA_036346205.1 Vesta saturnalis | reverse complement strand
GCAGACAGACGCAGACACACACAGATACAGACTCAGACACAGACACACACATACGCGACGGTTCATATCTACAAAAAAATAGTATTGAAAAAGAAAGCATTGCTGGTTACGATGTAAAATGCGTATGTTCTTAACAAGTCGAGAAAAAAGTAGGAATCACTCGTTTTTCTAACCGAACGATCGAGCTCTTTTAGTTTTGGAGACCTGTTACAAAGGGGCTCAACAATCCAATGCCGTATGATATTTTTTAGGTTATTGAAACCATTCAAAAGGATATATATTTTTTCATTAATACTACTTTTTTTCTTGAACTTTGGTGACTAGCAACCAGAAAAATAACCTAAAAGAAACCGTTGAATGTAATAGTGCTAACAACGCAGGATGTAATATAACGATACATGAGGTATTGGACGATTTTTAGCGTGATTAATGTCCGATTTGTCCGATTTACACTTGGAAATTGTTTTATAGTAAACCACTAAATTGTTTAATTTTAGGTGAGGCAGAATATCCCTAATTAGAGGTTGCACGAAAATGTGCTTCTACCTTCACGCATGCACCTTCTAAAAGTAAACAGGAAATTCTTTGACAGTGTGTAAAATCCTGTTTTCTAGTCACATTTAGTTTCGCCGCGAAAAATAACAAAAGTATTTTTGAATTAGGAAGAAATGTAAACAAATTGAAGTCAGCTACCATCTTAATATTGCAATAATTCAAACCTAATTAATCAAACTGACGTCACATGTAAAGTGTGTTGCCTATCTATCATTGTATAGATTTAACTACATAGATTTAATATTGATGTAGACGAAATTTAGACGTTACAGTGATCACACATGATCTCCGCTGTAATGCAATTTTGATGGTTTAAGATGTAACACGATATTATGTTAAACTTTTCTCCATTTGAAAATCCTGCTTCCATATTAGTAGAAGTAAGGCACCAAGCGCCATCTTGGATTTTGACGTCACAAGGATGCCCCACGTGGGAGCCCGTATTTTCCACCCTTACTTTTATGGTTTCTTTTCGGAGGCCTTTTTCAACCCCTTGATTTTCAACCCTATGGTTTCTTTTCGGAGGCCTTTTTTAACCCCTTGATGGAATTTTCATCCCTAATTAAGGCCTTTTTTGTTTTTACTCTCTTACTTGAGGGGGCGTATTTTTCACCCTTATTTTATGGTTTCTTGTCGGTGGCCTTTTTCAAGCCATGATGGGAATTTCAACCCTGATTATTTTTGTTTGTATTAGAGCCCTTTTGGTGGGGAGCCCCTGGAGGTTAGGCAATTGCGCGTATTATTTTAATTCCTATCTACAGATTATAACCTTACGAAATTTTATTTATACATTGGTTTTGTATTCGAATAAGAAGGCCTAATGCTATCTAGTAAGGCTGATATAGGGCTTCGCCCGTGACCCTCGAAGTAAAGCTTGAATTTGTATTCTAATAAGGAGGCCCTATTGCTATCTTGTAAGACAGGTGTTAGGGTTTGATCTTGCGTATGGAATTTGAATGACAGTAAAATTTAATTATAGACCACTTATTTTTATTGTAAATATCATAATTAAAGAAGCCTCAGTGAGTTGTAAAAAAAATTTCTGACGTTCAGATTATTCTCTAATGAAACAAAAAATTGTTATTAAGTTAATTAATTACATAACAGTTATTAGAATATTGTTTTCTAAACGAATATTAAAACTGATTGTTTTATCTGCATTGAATGCATTGAAATATGTTTAATATCCATCCGCTCGTTAAATTGTTGTATATTGTACACCTTAATATTTTCAAAGAAATTTGTTGTTAGGTATAACTTAGATGTGTTTTAAAACTAATTAAAAATCTGTACAAGTAAACAAAATAAATAAAAGGTTAACATCACACTTACCAGCTCTGTATTCAAAGAACATTTTTGAGGGACTGATTCACGAGTGATAGTCACTGCTTTGTGTTACTGGTCTAATCAAACTAAAGCACTTTCTATGTTTTACGTTTATGAATAGTTGATCTAAAACTAGCTATTGATTTCCCCATAATTAATTTTTAGAGTGTAAATATACACGCAACCTAATTATCTTCATCACACTGCAACTCGTATTTACCTTTCGCTTAAAGTAATTAATAACAAAGCGGTTTGAACAAAATATTATGTTGTCCATACATACATACACACGTAAATTTGTTTTTATAAAAATCGCCTTAAAAGTTTGGAATGTAATAATTACATGTTTTAAATTCCACAACAACAATATGTAGTTACAAACCACTGTTCATGTTTACTTTTAGCTAATTACTGTGTAACACTTTCCTTAAAACGCTAAAGTCATAAATTTTATAAAACGATTTTTAAAAACATACATGCTGAATTAAAAAGAAAGAAAAACAATAGGCTCATCTGATATTACGCAACTCTTAATTAAAAAAAGTAAGGTACTACAAAATCTCTTTATTTATCAGAATAGAATGGTTGGGTAACAGGCGTTAAACAATAATTTAATTATCTCGTCATTTACAATTAAACATGTACTAAAAAAAGTTTTTTACAAAATCAATCATTCATAAACTACTTAATCTACAATATATAAACGTTAACGTATAAAGTTCACACACATCCGAATGGTAATCCTGCAGTATTGTTTTATTGTAACGGAACCATCTAGAATTCTTCTTTAGGAAACGTAAATGATACTCTTGAGGTGCTCGTCCAAAGGAATCAAAATACTCTCCGTTACCATTATCATCAATGTAGATAGCGATCCAATGCTGACCTGGTTTGTCTGCAGGATCCGCGTTTGCAATAATTGCACACGATCTAGGTGCGTGTCTCGGTAGTTGATTAGAAGCACATACAAGCCGAAACACATTCTTCTTGTGGCTGGGGATCGATTTCAAACATTTCAACACTTGTACCGCATACATCTTTGGAATTGGTATGCGTCCAATCTTGCAGTAGTAAGGAGTTTTCCAGTGCACACATAGGCCCAGTGATGTTATGGTTTAAATAGCTATATGCTTTTGCTTCCTTTTTCAATTATTTAATCGACGGGCAACCAGTCTCCTCCAAGTTTACTATTGGTTTGTTAAGAAACCGTAAAAAATGTTGTTTTTCACTGCCCTCAACGTGAATTTTGTTAAAGGGGGGCAACACTCTCATCAACTCCTCACGGAAATTGTTGCAGTATACATGACCTGACCACCATTTCAGCCCATGATAATTATCCTCCATAAACTTTATCTGTTGTGACATGGATCTTGATATAAAGTAACCTCGAGGTGGATTTATTAGAATCAACCATAAACGACCATGATCTGTAACCACGGCAATTTCTTTCGGTATGAATTCGTTGTTAACACCATTAAACCCTTGTACGCCCAGTATGCGTCCATCTTCTTTCGGCTGCTGCTTTACACTAAAGATTGCAGGTTAGAGCTACCACTTTTAACAGCTAAAATCCACAACGACGTTCCGATGTTTATCGATCTCGATCACGTTATCGAATTCTGCATACACCAAACAGTTAACCGTTTCGGTAAGCGCTTCTTCAAACCCGACTTCAGCCGAAGGGAACCGTTCCTAACTAAATTCCAGTGCGTACTAGCGTTTGCAGACAAGTCAGGTGTTAGGTCAAAGGCCATTAAACAGTAGCCGTTGGGGTAATCACTTCTCGATATATCGTTACCTTCATTAAAAAAATGAATACCCGTACCAGAGAATAAGGTGTGGTACGGTCTTACATATAAACCATTAGCTGAAAAGTCTGGCTGTAAGGCCTTCGAAGGAATTTGTTGTCCGTCAATACATAACGACATGTAGTTAATATTGCAGTGATGAAAATTGAACGGGTTTGAGGGGTAATCACCGTTGCAGGCTTTATGTGCTACAAAGCCTACGATGCATCGTTTAGGTAACTGACCCAGACAAACATTATCCAATGATTTTCGCTGTATGCCTGCAGGTATAGTTAACACTTTTACGCCGGTCCTTGTAATAGGGTATTTTGCGGCCGTTGTTTCTAAAGCTTTAACGTGCGCAATTAGAATAGTTGGATTGATTCGCATGTCTTACCAGTAAACTAGCGATTAAGGTTTCTACCTGCCTCATGAAATCTTTCTTGAAACGAATCCTTAATAGGTCGATCCTCTATGACGTCACCAAGAATATTAGCACCCGTTCTAAGAGCTTCTTTTCCAATAGCCTTTGCGCCAGACTTAAATAACGGTATTATACTTCTAAATATACCACCTAAGCAGCTTCCTATTCCATGACCACGTTGATATGGCGCACCTCTGTAGATAGAGCCGATACCGTTACCGGCCTGATTCATGTAATATTTCTGGTAAGGGCAAACCATTATTGTACTTTTTTAAAGTGTAGCTTCAGACACGACGTTCCAAACTCAAATGGCATTGCTGCACCCGTATCGTTTTTATATTAATCTCGATGTTTTCAAATTCCCGTGTCATCACCGGTATGTAGTGTGAAGACAAAAAAACCACATCTTTATGACTCCCGTAAGCATAGTTTTCTGAAGTAATATTTATTGTATGCATAAGCGGAGATAAAACATCACTCATAATTTGCGGTTCAACGATGTCGCAATAAACAAACATCTAAGTTGGTAATCCTATCCATATACTAGCGGGGTGAGGTGGCATTGGTTCCATAGCTATGTTCTGATACGGACGATAACCCAATTGTAAGGCTAGACGTTGTGAGAATCCGAATAGCGACAGCTGAGTTTTTAATTTCGTAGTGACGCGCTTAGTTAGATTATGATATTCGATTGTTAGCAATTTACTTATTACTACATGGTTATTTAGCTCGTTGGCAATTTCTTCTATGTTGGCATAATTTCCCAAAGCGAAACGTATCACGTACCAGCCATCTTCAATATAAATGATCTTCGCGTTGTCGCGTTGGAAATATTCAGCGGCCTTTTTTAATATCGTTTCTAGCACATTCTCTCCAGGTGGCTCTGTTCTATAATAAATTAAATTGTCTGTTGCACTTACAGCGGCAAAAGAACATGAGTACTGAATTTCCGATACCCCTACAACCCACGACCCCGTTAATATTATCCGCTTTGGCAGCTGCGTAATAAAACTTGACGTCATATTACCTGGAAAATACGTCATAGAGCTATTACTCAATAAGGTAAGATAGAACTCCAATTTTATATATCTCTCAACTGAGAAGCTAACACCCAGCTATTAAATTTGTCACTGTATCCACGCCAATTGACCAGGTATTGTTTATATCGCCCGCGGCCCTTCTCTGCTATAACCGTATCGACTTTGAATAGAGTATCTTTATCAACCGTAACAACCTGCAATTCTCCTTCGTAAAAGGTACCCTCAACAGGATCGTTATTAAGATCGATTATTCGATAAACTGGTGGTCTTCTTTTTATCACCGCACTAATTGTAAAAACTGCCTCGCTCCAATTCGTTTCATATCCCTTCTCAAAGGTGTACTTAGTTCTGGCGATTCTGACATGCTAACTGACTTTATATTTAGGATGACGTACTGGACCTAAACCTTTCGCGTACAGGTTATTCCACACTTCCAAAATATTTTTATCGTTTACAGCCGCAGGGGGCATCTTTATACTTGAATGAGGGCTATTATTGTATGCAGTCACAAGTCTTTCGAGTGCATCAATATATACCTGTAGGTATGTAAGTGAAATAACGCCACATCTTTGTGTTCAATGTTTTATTAAATCTTTCAACTACAGATGCTTTTACATCGGGGTTATTTGTTACATAGAAATTGATATTTTGTTTCTTGAAAAAGTTTTGTACACTGCTCGCCACAAACTCTTTGTCTTTATCCGTCTGTAGATTTGCCGGAGTATTGTCGTAATCCTTAAAAATATCCACGAATGCTTCAATTACAGATGAGGCTGTCATCGTCTTAAGTGCTCTCGCCCATGACCTCTTGCTAAATACATCAATTACCGTTAGTATGTAGTTGTATCCACTATTGTGTTTACTTAAAGTTCGCATATCACAAAGATCCGCTTGCCACAACTCGTAAAGGTTACTCACAATATATTTATTTCGTGGAAACTTTTTTCTGACTGGTTTATGTGCCGTATAAGCTTCCTGTTCCTGCAGCCAATTTTTCACTTCACCATATTTTTGTTTATCTTTTACAGCATTAGTTAAAAGTGTTATACCAGCGAACCCTGCAGGGTGAGAGGGATCATAGTATACAGCATCCATGTTATGTACGCCACGAATCCCAATCTAGTGAAATTCCTCTTCCTCTTCTTTGAGAGATTCTTCTCGGTGTTTCCCGCGTTTCACTATCAGCATCGTAATTCTCACCTATAATTGTTGTGAGGGTTTGTTCAACGCTGGATGATACAGAAACATCATGTCTGCGTATTTCCGATAAACTCTCGTGGTATATTTATCTCTTTAATGTACGTCGCAAACTGACGCCAACCGCGCGGGTTTGTAGTTTTTCGTTTTCTTAACGTCTCGTGAACCAGATCGATAATGTTGTAATGTGGTATGATCTCGTCTTTTATTGTGACAGTACCCCATTTATCCCAAAATACATCACTGCTCGTATTCAGTATACGTAAGAAAGTCTCGCCTTTTCTCTTATACGAAGAGGGAAGTGTTGATACTATTTCATCGTCCGCTAGATCTTTGCGTTGCGGTAAATCCCTATATCATCAGCAACAGCGTCACCGCTGATTGTTATGCTGGTGGGCTGACGTAACTGATTGGAAAAGTGTAGATACCTTTGAAGAACTTGGTTGTACTGCTGCCATTTGTCATGGTCAGTCATTTTGGTTTTTTAAACTTTATCCATATCGCTACCCAGCTGCGTTAAAATGTTGTTTTGTGTAACATCTGGCACCTGTAAGCGTTGTATAAAATCCATCGGTGGAATAATCATCTTCTTCAGAATGTGGTCCATGGTTATTGAAACCCACGATTCCGCCGATTAATGATCCTAACCGGAGTGGTAGAAATGCACCACCTTTCTGTACAAGAAACTGTTTCTTCTTTTTTGTAGACTCGCCTCTCTGTGCCAAGCGTCTTAAAGTGTGCTTATGTTGAGAGAGTCGCTGCTTCTGATCAGCTGACATAGGTACACGACCTTTTAAAATGTTATGTGCACACTCACAAATACACTCTACCTGCTTACTATCCAAACATTTCAATAAAGCGTCACGTTGACTTTTACTTAATCTGGCTAATGTATGCAGGATATCAGTGTTCTCGCTTAAAACGTCAGCCATCCTATATGATGTAATCTTTATGACTGTGAGGCTTAAACCCTTTTTTCGCTATATATATCTGGCAGTTACCTTGAGGTACGAATATTTTTGTTCTATAACGTAGCATATCCGTTGTATTCTGTTTTAAATCAAACAATAAATATCCGTGCGGGTTTGAAGTGTCATCTTCGTACGCGGCTTCTAAAAATTGGGTTGTCCGGCGAAATCTGTCTTACTAAATGCTGTATCTGGGCTCTGTCACGTGGGTTCTTAAACAAAATTATGTAATGTGCGTTGAGAGAAATATCCCGCTGTCCACGTCCTTAATGAAATATGTTCTGCGTTAAGAAAAACACACTTAGATTTGTAAAAATATCAACCACTGAGCCGTTAGTCTCGCGCATTAGATCGTCAATTATTATTAAGATAGGTTTTTCTCCGTCAAACTGTTCCATATCAGGTAAACCCTTTTGAAATTCCACAGAGAGATCTTTGAATAAAGGCTTCTGCCACTCACTGTAAAACCAGATAATTTTTTTAAAAGCTGTGTCGCAGGCAGTTTCGGTATTGTTTAGAAAATCCACGATAAAATACGATTTTCCACAACCCAACGGACCCGCAACTATCGCCAAAAAGGGGTGCTTAAACTGACCTTCCATCTTGAATCGCTAAAAGATATAACAGATACTCTACCAGCAACCCCGTTTAAATAGGCTAAATAACATCCTTTTCAATCAGAGCGCTAGGCCCAGAATCAAAATGATCTACAAGATAATTACCAAAAATAGTTGTCACCCTACCCTAGCCCAAAGACCAACTCCAGATCCAAGACCAACCCCAAGACCAATCCTAGGTCCAGCCCCAGCCCCAAGACATAGCCCAAGTCCAAGACCAGCTCCAAGCTCCAAGACCAAACCCAAACCCAATCTCGAGGTCTAAACTACGCCCCTCACGTGAGCAAACACAAAAAGACCTACAATTAAGCAATCTCTTCTGATAAAAAATGGGGTCTAATAAATTTTTAATTTTTGATGTATGTAAATATAATACTAATTACACACTTATCTTACATTGTAAACAATAACAAAAACGGTAATTAAGAAAATCAGTTAGTTAGTAGAACATATCGTTTATAAGCCATTAAAACGAGAAAATGGATGTAATTATATGTGATTATTTTTAATCCATGAACAGAACCCTAACAACAACCTTACAAACGAAGACTCCTTATTAGAATACAAACCCAGTGTATAAATAAATTCCCGTATATGTAGGAGTGTGATAATTGTAATAATCATGGCAATAAAATTTTTAAAAATACGCTAATAAAGTAATATGGGGAAATACAGTCAATTTTGTCACGCACGTAATTATTACCTAATCAATCCTTTAAATGAGTTTTTTGTCATTCAAATATCTGATAAACAAGCTCTAATAAATGTTAATAGTAGACACAGATTAAATAAACTATCTTTTACATCTAATGATTATTTGCGTACCCTTATCAGAATACAGATTTAAGATCATCTTATAGGGCAACAGACTAGGATCGAGAATTTCCCCCGGGTTAAAAAATAATTAATTAATTAATAAAAAATCAAAAAGGCCTTAATCAGGGTTGAAATTCCCATCAAGGGTTGAAAATGACTACCGAAAAGAAACCATAAAATAGGGTGAAAAATACACCCCCTCAAGTAAGCGAGTAAAGACAAAAAAGGTCTTAATTAGGGATGAAAATTCCATCAAGGGGTTGAAGAAGGCCTCCGAAATGAAACCATAGGGGTGAAAATCAAGGGGTTGAAAAAGGCCTCCGAAAAGAAACCATAAAAAATAAGGGTGGAAAACACGGGCTCCCACATGGGGCATCCTTGTAACGTCAAAATCCAAGATGGCGCATGGTGCCTCACTTCTCATATTTTATTAATAAATTAAATACCAACGAGTATTAGTATGGAAAACTAATAAATAAATTAACTGTCAAGTGAAGACAAAAATTTAATTCAATTCAACACAAATCACAGTATTTGTTTTCCTAAGCCTACTTTTCTAATGTCAGACAGAGGTTAATAAACATCTAGAAAAAATTAAAAGAAATGAAATAATTTTAATTATAATTTGTTTAGGATAACTATGCAACCTTTTTCATACGTTGAAAACGAAAACAGGCAACGTTGTAAAAACAAAAACCATAATCTATGTCAGAATGACGTTTAAAACTTCATGTCAGATAGAGAGTAATAGATATAAATACATATTAACTTAAAAAAAATTCTAAAGTCACCCGCTTCTATAAGATACCAATACTACATTCATATTTAATAAAGACTTACCTTACGTTATATTAAGAAACGTTATAAAGAAAAGTTATGTAAAATTAAATTTGCTTTAAAAAATATGTCTGGATTTTTGCTTATAAAATTAATCGTTATTCAGATATTGAAAAAATTTGAACTAACACTTAAATTCTACCTTAGGAATTGTTTTGCCGCTAAATTACGCGTCGTATCAAAAAGTTCTATACAACCTAATTAATCGATATGGCTAGGTATTTTTATATCATGCAGCTGTTTAGCCTTAGACTAGCTCTCTTTCCTAATCTAAGTGTTTAGCGATAGTGAAGAAAAAGTCGATTGCATAACTTTCTATACCTACATATGTATATGCAGATTGGAAGGTAAGAATCGCAATTAAACCATAAAGTGTGGTACATGAATGCAGAATAAAAAGCTCTTCTAATATTATGTATAAAAAAATCAGGACCGTATGTAAAACAACAAAGTTGATGATTACTCGAAAACGGATTCCAATTTGCTACATGCCATGTTAAAGAACGTTAAAAAATACGTGTAGAAGGTTCTCTTACTGTTTATTTAACATCAACCACAAAGTAAGAATTTGTCAAAAACGAAATCGTGAAAATTCGTTTTTGTCACATATCTTCGGAACGGTTCGGAATTTCAAATGTCATTTTACTAAACTCCAAAATGCCCAACTTGTCTTTCATTTAACCTAAACTCTATACCTTAACTATAAAGTTAAAAAAACGAATAAATGCTCCAAAACTAAAATTCCAAGGTAATAACTAACAATGACCAATTTCGAGAACTTTTGAAATTGTTCGTTTACATTAAATTCTGAGAAAATATTTTACTTACCATTCACTGATAACGATATCTATAACTTCTTAGATAGTGTAAGGCGTTTTTAACATCTAAATAAAAAACAAAATTAGGCAATGAAATTGCTAAGGTAGAATCGAATGATATTGAATATGTTTGTTAGGTTGCATACATATAGGCGTTTTAATTTCTACAGTTACGAACTGTGATTTTATTCTATTCATGCGAAAGTGTATCAATGAAGTGCAGTGAATGAACTGCTTATATAGAAATGAAACTTAAATTAGTCGATATTTCAACAATAACGTTAAACAGACAATTAAGTCAAACGGAGATGTATTAAAAAAGTGATGGCCACATTCTTTCTTCAGCTTTTAATAACTAAAAAATCGATTATAAATAAATAGTTATGACTAAACAAGAAATGTCTCTCAAGTTTATTGTGAGCTGCATTTAATCTACGACCTAATAAAACAGGTCGATGATTAACCATTTGTTTGTGAAAATTAACCGCCAATTAGATAAATAAGTAGAATGAATCGTCTGAATTATTTAATCAAGATTGAATATAATTTGTAATTAGCTATTATAGGGTTAATAAATTTGTTGGTGCCTAATAAAGGTCAATGGTTTCAACTCGTATTTTACTTTCAAATTTGCACATTTAATAGATATTTGGAAAGTGAATACCCATTTATTAAAAAGACAACCTCAGATAGTGATGTAAAGTGCTTAAAATGTTGTGCAGTTTTCAGGTGGAAAGGCGGATATTGTTCTAAACATACCGACACTTAAGCATAAAAAGGCAGATATTTCTGCTTCGAGTAGTAGCAAAGTGTCGTGTTTTTTTTTCGTAAGGCCACATTTGGAAATGAAAAAAAAGGCTAGCTGTGATTGAATGTATTTAGTCGTACCACAACGTGATCCACAATCAGTCCTTTCGTTCTATAGGTTGCATTAGTAAGCCAATAAAAAGTTGCTTCCAAAAAAAATTGCATGTGCTAGAACCATATCTAAAATTATCGTGTGTAACATTTTACAAAAAAAAATCATTAGGCTCTATACAAAATGATCTTAGAACGGTCAATTTTGTAACAATCGATACCGATTGTTCAAATCAAGGAAGGGTAAAAATGTGTCCTATACTCATAAGATATTTTATGAAAAACAAGCTCATTGCAGGAAAACTTTTGGAAGTACAAGATCTTCCAGGTGAAACTTCAGAGATAACATCCGAATATATTATTAATACGGTAGACAAATACGAATTAACAAAAAAAGTAATGGCAATGTGTGCTGACAACACAAATTGCAATGTTGGAGGAGCATCAAGATATGGCCAAAATAACGTTTTTCATAAAGTTACTTAAAAGACCTTTAGTTGGGGTGAACTGTGCTCCTAATATCCCTCATAACCGTATTCAAACGTCAGCATACTGCTTGCCTATTAACATCGAAGCCATTATTTTGAAAACTTTGGCTATTTCTACATTCGAGTTGAACAATTAAAAGAATTTTGTGAGTTTGTTAATGTTGAATGCCACAAATAGTTGGGATACAGTAAAACCAGATAGTTAGCGATGTTATCTTAGCTATAAAGAATATTAAAAGTGTTCAAACCGTTACAGAGTTACTGCCTCTATCAAGGAACATGTCCCACATTGATTCTTAATAGTTGAAAAAACAATTTTTTTTGAAATTGGGCTAAGGTTTCTTCACTGTGTGCTGAGACACATCGTAAGAAAACCTCCAGAATATTGAGTCATAAGATGGCTACATCAAAGAGAAGTGATGGCTGAACACAGAAGAGATGGTAAGATGACATATAGGAGTGGTTGGCGGAAAGAAGCTGCGGACTGCACAAGAAACGAAAAATTTGAATAACCTAGAAGAGGCCTATGTTCAGAAGTGGAGGCGAGAGAGCTGAACGAAAAAAGAACACACACGCACGCACGCACGCAAGGTACGCACGCACGCACGCACCCACGCACACCACACACACACACACACACACACACACACACACACACACACACACACACACACACACACACACACACACACACACACACACACACACACACACACACACACACACACACACACACACACACACACACCACACACCACACACACCACACACACACACACACACACACACACACACACACACACACACACACACACACACACACACACACCACACACACACACACACACACACACACACACACCCCCACACCACACACACACACCCCACGCGCGCGCACACGCACACATGCACATATGCACGCAAGCACGCACACATGCACGCACGCACGCACGTACGTACGCACGCACGCACGCACGCGCGCACACACGCAAAGAAGAAGAAGAAAACCGGCATTGTTTTAATAGTAGAACAATGAAAAATCTGAAGTGTTTCCACCCAACATTTCCGTATACATACATACATATACATATCTAAAGAATTTTCACTTTTTTCTTGCTACATATTTTAACAGTGTTTCAAGATGCACTTTCAAATATTAATGTAGGTACTGTCTAATGCCTTGTATTTAAAACAAAAAGCCTAAATACATTTATAAATTCAATTTATAAGAATAGTTTTTTATTTAAACATCATTTCTAATGCCCCAGTTAGATAAATCATATCTAATAGGTTTTCAGTGCTTTTCGTGCATGTAAGAAATTTCAAATTGATTGCTCCATTTTTACGACTAATTTACTCGAAAAATTTTCAAAACTGTGTAGGGTAACAGGTATTTCCGGTGATCCTATATATTCCAAATGTTGATACGGATTCACTCTGCTAAAGGGAGGTCTTGTCTCAGATAAATGTGACTTTCATGACTCAGCAATCTCTTAGCCAAGAAACAAACACAGGATGTAAAACGTAGAATCAATTTTTTAAATTGGTATTATATAAAGAACAGCTTGTTATTTCAAACCTTACCTAAGTTGAGTGTGTGTTAAGATGAATATATTATCTTCTAAAAATATACTCAAAGTGAATATAGTAATAGCATTGGGTATGTACTCAATGGTAATCGGTAGTTTAATGTGAACAGATTCCTTTTCTATGTCTGATATTAGAGCATATAACTGTTTACCACGCAATAACCGGTTTTTTTTTTCTTTATTGTAAACTTTAATATATAATACAGATGCCAGTACTTGTAATCAATATTATATATATATATATATATATATATATATATATATATATATATAACATAAATTTATTTAGCTAGTTCTAACAAATTATATATATTGCTATTTCGTACATCAATATGATTGAAAAAGAGATAGAAGCAATCTAGAACGTTAGAACTACTGCTTGACAAGAGAGAACGCATTCGGAGGAAAAAAGACAGAAACTACGCTTGCACGATTCAAGGCGCATACAGTATTACGAAGACTTAATTCTTCTTCCGCAAACTTTTAAAGTTTCATTCACATTAATATTAAACTATAATAAAAAAATCAAAGTCTCAACTCGTGCTTAATGAAAACTAAAGACGAGATTGATAGGTTATCTCAATCGGGTGTTTACAAATTACAATGTAATTCTTGTAATTGCAATTATATAGGTCAAACGGGACGCTCCTTTAAGAATAGATTTGCTGTACATATCAATTGCATTAAAAAGAACAACCACACTTCCCAAACTCCTCACTCGATAAATGTTTCTTTAGCACACAGCTACACCTGTAACTCTCAAACAAATGCCTAGCTTATTCCGTGCATCTTATTCCAAAGTTCCAACGATTAAAATATGTGAAAAAGTTGTATCATTACAACCCATATGTGTTTACAGCGGAGAACTTCGCACCTTTAGAGGTGCGAAGATCGAATATCGACCCTTACATATTGGACCAGCAAATGACACGCCACATCAAATTGAAGATAATGTTGAGGTGTTACCAGGGTCTGAAAATGTCGAAGCAAATGATTCTTACGAAAAATCCTTACTAGTGATTTTAATGGAGGGCCAGTAATGACGAAGACAATTTACCTCTTTCGATTTTGATACATAAGCAGCCTGTTAGCCAGACAAAAATATAGGATACCAATCTCTCACTCACTCCGAAAATGATAATACCCCTATCAAAGACAAAGCACCAACAAATTAGAAGTAGCCGTTCTAAAAGATAGTTGTAACAGGAACAATATTAATAGATGCTTACCTATCTTTAGTGTTTAATATACAAGGTATATCTCCGTTTATAGACTACATATAAAAAAAATGTTTATAGTAAAATTGTAGCCAGCTACGAGCTTCACATTTTAAAATTAATAAGGAATATACAGGATGCATTACAACACCGTGGTCAACCAAAGTTGTTTTTTTTATTGTAACACCCTGTATATTATTATGAATTTGAATTTCACTTACATTACCCACCACGCCAATATAAGGTTTTGATTTGTTATACTGGGTATTTTAAAAGTTATGACCAATTTTAGATAAAAAGATAATTAATAAAAAAAATTACTTTTAGTATTTAGGATTTCTTATCATGATGTACATTCATGGTTCACAAAAATGAATGAGTTAATAAAGGTCTATTCAAACCGGATATAAAATATGGTCCATTTAAAATAATGAAGAAAATGTTATAAGAGTGTTCTGACTCGCCCTGTATACAAATTAATTCATAATTACAAAAATAATTTTTTGTATAAATGTACATCATAATAAGAAATCCTGAATACTAAAAGTAATTTTTTTTATTAATTGTCTTGGGCTGTACAGGGCGTTGAACAATAACATTTTTATCTAAAACTCAAAGTCATAATAATATACAGGGTGTTCCATTTAAAAAACATAACTTTGGTTAACCACGGTGTTATAACGCACCCTGTATATGCTTTATTAGTTTTAAGAAGTGAAGCTCATAGCTGGCTACAATTTTGCTCTAAACAATTTTTTTGATATCTAGTCTACAAACGGAGATATGGGACTTTTATACATTAATGGGGCACCCTGTATATATTCATATTTTGTTCTGAAATATTATCATCTACGCGTTATAAAGACACATTACATGAATTTGTCTCTTAAAATAATACCAGCAGCATTAAAAGGAAACTAACTACTGATAGCACTAAACAAACTAGCACACAGAAGAAAACAATGCCTTTGAAAACTATAAACATCAATAGCAATCAAGAATATGCTGTCTATCCTAGAAGCAAAGAACAATAAAGCGATTCTTCCGGGGCAAGCGATTGGATCAAGGGTGCAAGATGTAAGTCCTGGTGGCACGAAGATTGCTCGAGCTATCTGGAGCAAAAACAATTTTATTGTGATCTATGCAATTAAGCGTTTTTACCTCACAATACGAAAGTATTGGGAGGTATTGTAATCGGTCGGCGAAATTTCGAGTGAAGCACTGTAGTTTTTGTGGATTATCCCAAAATAGAAAATAGATAGGAAGTAGATCCCAGCGTATTATTAAACAGGATTACATTTCCTTTAAAATGAACTACCATGCTTAAAAATTGGTTTACCGTAAGTTGGAAAAAAGAGGTTCAAACATGAAAGTTGCAAAATGTATGTCTGTCTGTCTGTATGTGTTCTAGCGCGACAGCGTCCACAAAGATAATCCGATTGTCATGAGATTTGGTACCCAGATTCGGATAAACGGGTAGACAGAATGGTGAACTTTTGAGCGAAATCTGTCCAGTCAAAATGGAATTCCAGATTTCGACTATTATAGAGTGTATAAATATGAACGGCTATTCGTAGCAAATCGGCACGGCACATCTGTACATAGGCAACTAAGTGAATCATCCTAGAATTGAATATCTACCAAGTTTTTCGTTTGTTCGTGAACTCCTCCGGTAGCGCAGTGGCAGCGCGCGTTTGGTTGATGCCCCGGCGTCTCGGGTTCAAGACACATAATGTACGAGGTTTTTTTATCTTATATTATTAGATGTGTTAAGGCATTTCTGGGCATGTTTTTTCATTTTGCATTTTTACACGTTTTGAGACACTTCTGACCATTTGAGATGATTTTTGTAAAAAAAATTTTTTTGGCACTTAGATCAAAAATTTTCGGAACCTTTTTTACACGTTTTGATCAATTTCTGACCATTTCAGATGATTTTTTGGAAAAAATAAATTTTTTGCCTTTTGGTCTAAATTTTTTTGCATCTTTACACGTTTTGAGATTACTTCTGACCATTTGAGATGATTTTTTGGAAACAAAAATTTTTTAGCCCTTTGGTCAAAAATTTTCGGAACTTTTTTTTAACACGTTTTGAGCCATTTTTGACCATTTCCGATGATTTTTGGAAAAAATAAATTTTTGGCCCTTTGGCCTAATTTTTTTGCATTTTTACACGTTATGATAAATTTTAAAATGTCAGAATTCTAATTACTTTTTTTATTACTAGAATATATGTCATTAGGAATTATATAAAGAACTATTGTTTTCGCAACAACGAAAGTTAACTATGGAGTAAATGTAAAAATGATAACCACGTCAATGGAAACATATGGGTAACAAGTGGATTTATATGTTTATAAAACATATGCACATATTTACACGTTCGCAATTTAAGAACTAAATAAATCTATACCGGGTGATTATGATTATTCACTTTCTCTGATCAACTTTTTTGATCGTGATCATTTTTGTTTAGTACGTCAAGCTTTATAGGTATTATTTGAATAATATCTTAAATTTAAGATAATGTGTCTTGGTCATCATATCTAATTGTTTACGATTTTTTTAATAAAACAATTTAACAATTTAATGATCAAATTCATCAAATTCTTTCAATTTTACTTGTGCTTGTTTAAATTATCAATTACTTTGTATTGTGAGCTGATGTGTTGCACACATCAGATTATTTTTGTGGCGTGCTCTCAGGCTACCTATTGCGTAGGCGAGGCGCTAAGATATGCAATTATTTTTTGTCTTTTAAAGAGTTGTGTCTTGTTTGTTTTTATTTTGGACTATGTTTTATTACTCAATGAGGAATATTTTAAGTGTATCTTCATAGTTTTTAGGTTGCGTGTTCTTACCCCACCCTTTGCGCAGTCTTTGGTAGCTATGGAGCTAAGAGTACGCATTTGTATTTTTTAAACAGAGTTGTGCTTTTCTTTAATGTAAAAATAATTTTATTTGGACTGTATTTTTTGTTAGCCGATAGAGTACATATTCAGTTGCTCCTTAATTTTAGTAATTATTGTTGTTTATTGCAGTTTGTTTAAAAAATAATATTAAGCGCGAGCTCTCAGGCGACTCTACCCTATACTCATTAGCTAATCTTAAATGTGTGTATAGTTTATTAAAAAATTGCAATCTATGTAAATCATTTTTTTTATTATTAATTATTTAAGATAACTACAGGAGTTTGGATAAATGATTCATTTAATGTTCCCAACCAATTCCTGAACTTTTTTTAACTGATTCGGGAATCCACTTGACTGCAATAGGGTACAATCTGATTAGATCCCAATAACACGGAAAAAAAACTGTACACTATTAAAAATTTTAATTAAACCAGTTCCCTGTCGATTTTTAACATTTAATCATATTGTGACATACCAAAGGAACTAATGTTTACTGTTAGATTTCGTATGAGGCAACGAACAATAGAAATTAAAGGCTTAAACATAAAAGCATGATCAATAAAAAAAATATTACTTGACAAATTTGCAAACATCATGATGACTCACTTGAATCAAACATCTGTTTACGAAAAAAAACTATTAACTATAGCTTTACTATAAAAGTCAAATTACATAACAAATTGCAAGTGAACTGACATGTAAAGATAATAAAGTGGATAGATACTACAAGCATCCGCAATTACATACATCAACCTACTTGAGTAGATGTCGTAGTTAGGTAATATGTTTACAAGGAATTTTTTGTATCGAGAATGAAAGTGACCTTAACGTGCATTATGAAAATTAAATATTTCCATTTACTTAACTAATTCTAACTAATTCTATAATTCCAAAACCAATAGGCAAACGAATATACCCATTTACTTTACATATAGAAATGTTTCAAAGTGCTTATAATAAGCAATAAACTTTTTATAACGTAACTGATGAAGATGTACAAACAGACGTATTCAAATAATGATTTTGAATGCGCATTATATAAATCGGAAACAATTAATCTTAAAAGAAAAATTAATATTTTTACTCACTAGCAATGGACATATGCAGAGCAGAACCTAAATCAGTGAGGGTGTTGCTAAGGTCGGTGAGGTACCTCCCTATTAAGATGTCATCTGCAAATGAATGTTGGTTATGTGTTAGTAATGAAAAGAATTATGAAGATTAATTATGCAATGACTCGAGATACAAAATTATGCTGATTTGTTAGATTTAATAGCACAAAATTAATTTCAAGGCCAGAAACATTAATACTTGTAAAAAGAATATTCAAGTTTATGCGATATGGAGATTTAATCATTATATAAGCATGAAAATAAATTAAAAAACTGAGGTATTACAAATTCAAAAAAATCGTGTGTAATTATTATGGATCTTAATTACTTTTGTTCATAAAATTAGTCTAATTTTAATAAGGAATGACAACGTCTGTAACAAAATAAAATAACTTTTAAAATTACTATGTAAAAACAAATAATGAACAATCGATGCTATGCATTGCATAGTTAATGCATGTATATGTTATTACTAATTGAAAATTTTGATCAATGTTAAAATTTACAAAAAGAATTATGTAAGTATTTATTTATACAGGGTGTCCACAAACTCTTTTCACAAAAGAAAACTGCAGATTATAGAGCTGATTTTATCTCGATTAATGTAAATTACATTAATACAAAAATACTTACTTCCTAAGAGAGCTGGAGCTATTGGAAGATGGCGCCCTAACATCGGTTTAATTCAAATATCTTCAAAATGGTTTCCCTTTAAATGATAGCGTTCTGTACATTTATTTAGTGGAATATGCCCGATCGTATTGCGTGAATATGATTTTTTATCTTGTCTGAAGTCGTTACGACGCACCGTTTTCGAAATAAATCGATTTGAACTTTTCATGTGTTAATGATACTTTTATAAAATTAACTAACGGATTCATTTACAATTATGAAAGATGGCTATAGAAAAAATAAACAAAATAACAATTGCGTTAACGTCAAAATAACCAGTATTACAGATACTAGTTGAGGTTAAAGTGTCAAATAAGTTTTAAAAGATTTTTTATTGTTTAGTTACATTACCGTAAATACAAAAAGTTGAATATTGTTAGTATGGTTTCGTTTAGTAACGAAGAATATGCCGATAAACATTTAGTGCACGGCGAAATGCAATACAACGCTCGGGCAGCAGCACGTAGATATGCAGATAAATTTCCAGGCAGAAGACATCCTGCTCCTAAATCATTCACGCTTTTTCATCAAAGAATTAGGGAAACAGGATCGGTAATTCCTAAAAATAATGAAACGGGAAGACATGCTGATGTAATGGAAGAATATCAGGAGGATGTTTTAATGGAAATTGAGTACAATCCCGAAAAAGCGTAAGTAGGTTGGCTGCAATGTATCCCAATGTGTCAAAATCTTCTGTGTGGAAAATTCTACATAAGGAAGGCTTGTATCCCTTTCATTTCAAAAAAGTCCAGGCCTCGCAAGCAGGTGATTTTCCTACTCGTGTTGATTTTTCCAATTGGATGCAAAATAAAGAGAATCAAGACCAAGATTTTTTTTCTAATATTTTGTTTTGCGATGAAGCCGCGTTTACAATAGATGGAATTTTTAATATGCACAATGCACACTTTTACTTCTATGTTGATGAAAACCCTCATGCGATAAGGGAAAGTAAACATCAGGAAAAGTTTAGCATTAATGTATGGAGAGGTGTTCTTGGTGATAATTTGCTTGGGCCTGTAGAATTAATTACAAAATACTTTACCGGATTTATTAGATGATATTAATCTGAATATTCGTCGGAACTTGTGGTTTTTATATGATGGTTGTCCGGCTCACTATAGCAGAACTGTTCGTACTTTTTAGATAGCAATTACCGAGACCGATAACTTTATTTAAGGTTTCGGGTCCTTTAGTCTCCACTAGTGGTGTGTGGGGGTGGTAGCGCGTCATTAGCTTTTTATAGTGTTGCGAGGTGTCTTTCCTGACCAACATCACCGCATTTTCCGTACTTCTTTGTACACTTAGAATTGAATTTAGCTCTATTTAATCTTTTATTTAGTATTTTGGTATTACCCTTTTTATTTTTACTTGCATTTTATTTAGATTTTAGGTATTACTATTTACATTTTTGCTTGAATTTTAATTAGCTTAACATTTTTTTATATTTCATCAGATTTTGATAAAATAATTTATTAACTTAGTGTTTGGAATCTCCGCTTTGGTGATCTCCGATTCCAAATTTTAGGAGGGGTGTGTAACAAACCTTTTAAGTTGTGTTAAAATTTGCAATAATTTAGGCAACTTCGTTCATTTTTGTGTCATGTCAATTGCATACCTTATTGGCTGAAAAGCATGCGTTTAGATATTTTAAAGTGGAGGTTGTACGCGCATTTTCGTTTTGCACATTGAGTGAGTGCGCAGACACCTTTTGAGGTCGGTTGTTACGATAATGAAAGCAATAAATGTCTATTTTTGCTCTTGAATATTTTTATCAAAAGTGTCGTATATTTTACGGCACTTTTATTTTTACTATTATAACGTTAAATTTTCATTTTACGTAATTTCATTGTACTATTACGTTTTAATTTAACGAGGATGATGCAGTAGAAGTTTGTTGCTATGCAGAAAATTATAAATAAATGGTACATTAACCCGTTTAAATCAACCAAGTTTGGCTGTTTGTAAAGGAATTTACTTATTTGGTATCAACGAATATCAAAACTGTTATATTTCCATTTCAAGATTAATTGCACAACCAAATTTGAAAGCGTGGCTTTGTCAGCATGTTTTTATCCATAACAGTATACCAGTGACAACCAAAATTTAAAAGTACTACAGGTAGTTCATTTCTAATCATTAGTTTATAAGGTATTTTTAAGTTAATTCAGATTTACTAACATTAGTATTTAGATTTTCTACTTTATAACTTGAGTTAAAGATTTTTATAATAAACCTTGTTATTGTTTCCAATTTTACATTTATTACATTTGCGGTTTACTTGTTTTTCACAAAATAAGTTGGCGTCCGAGGTATTTTAACATTTATTTACAGGTTGAAGTTACATATTTTTTTGTAAGGCGAACATATCTAACCTCACACATTTTCTAATTAAAGCAAATCAAATTTAAAGAACGTGGCCCGTTTAATCGTCGACTGACCTGAAGGCACACAATCTGCGATTTATTATTAGGAGTATAAGTAATATTAGGGGTGAAATTATTAGCAACAACCTGCTACTCCCAATTATTATTTTTTGTATGTCAATGGATCGGAAGAGGCGGTGCGGTTGCTTGGCCAGCAAGGTCTGCAGATTTAAATCCTTACGATTTTTGGGTTTGGAGATATTTAAAATCAATGGTTCATTCCCAACCGATAGAAACACGCGATCAGCTTTGGAGAAGAATTCAGGATGCCTGCGACGAATTTTTGCAAGTATTCGGCAATCTACATAAATGAATAAATTTGTGCATAGAAACAGATGGTCGTCATGTAGAGCATCTTTCGTAGATTCAGTTTTATGTATCATGCTTTCAGTTGTCATTTTGAATTTTTTTATTATTAATTGTGTCAGCAACATTTTTTTGTATTAAAAACGATTATTTTTTACCCGGGTTTAGTTCTTACTTTCTAAAGCAAAATTAATTTATGACATGAGAGCAGTTGGACGTTCACGCAATTGTTATCTTGTTTATTTTCCATAGCAATCTTTCATAATTCTAAGTGAATTCGTTAGTTAATTTTATAAAAGTATGATTAACACATGAAAAGTTCAAATCGATGTATTTCGAAAACGGTGCGTCGTAGCGGCTTCAGACAAGAGTATCATTCTTTTATGAAAAAAGCGAAATTTATTAAATTGTATATTAAAATTGCGAAATTTTGAAAAACAAAAAACTTATGAATAACAATGTCCAATGCCCCGCCCAAAACGAGCCTCTTATGAGTACAACTAAAAAATAATATTCACGCATACGATTGGGCATATTCCACTAAATAAATGTACTGAACGCTAATTTTGAAGATATTTGAATTAAACCGACGTTAGGGAGCCACTTCCAAGAGCTCCAGCTCTCTTAGGAAGTATTTTTGTATTGAGGTAATTTACGTTAAATCGACATAAAATCAGCTCTAGAACCTGCAGTTTTCTTTTGTGAAAAGAGTTTGTGGACACCCTGTATAACCACAAGAAGGATATTATTAAATAAGTAGGGTAACAACAAACTAATTTAAAAAACAAATTAGGTAAATCACTCTATTAAGTTGTAATTCCCAACAATAACCCCGTATTGTGAATGAAATTTCTAGGACTTAATTTTTCAGAATATATCATGAAAATGGAATGTTTTAAGCAAGCTCTAGTGAATAATTGTTTTATTTTAACACATAGAGTTCAGAAGATCGCTTTATCTTTCCAGAGCTTATTACTACGGTTTCGCTCGCCATATTTTACATGTTCCTTTGTTTTTAAAGCTTGAAAGTCGACATGAATTATTTATTATTCTTCAGGAGAAATTCAACACTCCATTGCAAGTGTTTTTATTCTATAAAATCTTGGGTAGTCATGGTTTATTCTCTATAAATTTGTAATACTTGGGACCGTTTTTTCACCTCTGGACAATTTAGCGGTTAATATCCTTGAATACCGTTATTAATACAATTGTTTCATTGAAGATTTATCTGGCAAATAAATTTACCTGGAGGTGAAAAAACTATCCTTCGTAGAATATTTTTAATATGGTCGGTCCGGTAAACGTATCTACAAATTCTACTGTTACAGTATAATCAAAGTCTATTGGTTACAGTTCGGGAGGCAGCGACCACTTCTACAAAGCTAATATTGTTTTACTTAATGTTTATACAGTGCAAATCAGAAAAGTAAAAGTTTACCAAACTTTTAGCGTTGTATACTTTGTAAAGTAGCCAAGAATACTTACAAATAAAGGATCCTGAGTACATGGGAAAATTGAATCTTCCAGATGCAAATGAGGAATTACTACTAATTATTTTTGTACGGCTTTCTTCTAGTTTATAGATCATTAAATAAATGAGGAAAAACCTAGTGCCGTATAAAAGTAGTGGTACCGGAAATCAGTACAAATATTTAATTCGCCGATAATTGTAGAAGCAATGTAGGTAATTTATTACTGTATGGCATATATAATTCCTTTTCTATAATTATACAGATACATTACCCATTTACGCCGTACATATTTCCAGTACAGGGGTGAAAAGCCGTGGGTCGCAACCCTTTTCCAACAGCCATATGATATGAGATGCAAAATGTACGGCATCTTATTCAAAATATTATTTAACACATTCAATAATGTTTAATAATTATGCTGTCGAAAAATTATGGTTAATATTCGTATAAATAAATAATTATCCAAATTTTAGGGTCTACCGAGTTATTGTTACAGTAAAATCATAAATTCATGTACGGCAACTTATTTTTTTGATATAATGTTACTAAATATTATCGTTGTGTCTTATAGCCGTTTATTATAAATGGTACCAAATAAAAATATTAATAAAAATAAAAATATGAAATTTTCGATATTTATAAGATTTTTCAAATGCCCCTGGATTAATATTAGGAGTAATGCTTTCAAATATTATTGTTATTTTACATGTAATAAATATAAACAAACCAAAAAAAAAACAGATGCCGTACATTTTAATTCAGCTGACAAAAACTTCAATAACGTTTGAGGTGTCCCTTACGGTCATTAATTACTGTACGGCATTCCAAAAATTTTGATTGTAATATTGAGTAATAATTAAAAATAACGATGCCATTCATTTTAAATGAAGCATTACGTATGATATACCCAACAAGTGAAAACTATTATTTTCAGAATTCAAGCTTTTTCAGGATTTTTTGATAAAATACATTAATTTAAATTATTATTACCTTTTCTTTTATATAAAATATTTATACAATATACAAATTGGTTTTTGAAACGAAGTCTAAAACTTTTTTTTTAATTTTCGGCCACTGTATTATTCTGTATTATTAATTTAGTTTTTTTGTAGAAAACTTACAAAATGAAAAACAAACATACTTTTTTGAAACATTTTTTAATTTCCAGAAAAAGAGAGTAAAGTAAAATTTACATCATGTTCTTTTTTATAATCTTAACAGTATTACCAATAAACTAAAAAGAAAAACAAGAACTAATTTCCCGAAAAACTTTCCCTTTTTTTGATTACAAAAAACAGAATTGAACAATGAACAAACTCTAGTTAAATGAAAAATACTTAAACATTATATTTTCTACATACTTTGTAGAAGTCCCAACTTATTGTTCAACCTCACTAGTCTTGGCCTTGGAAGTGGCTTGGTCATGATGTCAGCTATCTGGTCTTCAGTAGGAATATACTTGACTTGAAGAGCTCCTTCCATCACCTTTTCTCTTATAAAAAAAATACTTTATCTTGATGTGATTTGTCCGATGATGATTCTCCGGGTTTTGACAAAGACGAATCGTTGCCTGGTTGTCCATTTGAAGAGTAGAAACTTGCTTTGGAGAGCCATCTCTTCAAACAGTCTAGGCAGCCATATAATTTCTTTGACTGCCTCGTTTGGCGCTATTGGTTCCTCCTCTGCTGTTGACGTAGCAGTCAATTGTTTTCTTTGACTGAGCCATGAAACGGCCCCTCCAGCATATATCACTACAACCCCTAAAGTCTTGTTGCAGCCTCCAAAGTCTTCATCACTGTAGCAGTCTAACTTGCTCCTGCCGTTTGCGCTGAACCGTATTCCTAAGCTACAAGTACCTACTATGTAACGAAATACTTTCTTCAATCTCGCCACATCTTGTGTGGTTGAGCAGTCTAGAGTTCTTCACAAAACACTAACACTGTAGACTGCGTCTAGTCTAGTACCTACCATTAGGTGCATTAAAGCTCCTACAGCTTCTTTTTATGGAAAATTGTGATTTTTTTTTACTTCCTGTTCTTTTGTGTCCTCAACAGAATCTCTCAATTTATCATACGAGTCGACACAGACTTAGATTCACTGAGATTAAACCGTTCTAATGGTTTTATTGCATATACTTGCTTACAAATTTTAATTCAACCATGTTTGAAACGTTCGATTTCGAATCCCAAAAAATAAGATACTGGTTTGTTACGTGCAAACTTCAACTTTGCAACCAAAACTTACCATAACAGAGGAGATACCTTTATAGGACTGCCGGTAGCTCGGTCACGGTAGAGGTGGAGGGGTTCTACAGTCATGCAGATGGTATCTATAAGCTTAAAGAGAAGAAAGGGCGCCAGCTAGAACAATAAATCAGCCAGCTCTAGATAAATAGATCATTTGCCACTTTTCTAGCCAAGCAACGAATATATGAAAGGATCTGAGCGCTAGGAAAAGTAGTTGTAAAGCAGAAAGTCCCGAAAACAAAAGCAGTATATTAATTGCAAATAATGGCAGTATATAGTTTGCATTTGTATGTACACATACATATAATTTAATTTATATTCCCCAAAAAGTAAAAGGGAGATAATTCCCTAAATAAATAATTAATTCAATTGTTTTACTCAAATCGTTAACCACAGAGATAGTACATAGAATAGTTGTGCTCTTAAGTACACAACATAGCAAGCCACTCAAAGAGTCTAATACTAGAACTTAGATAATGAAATCAAGTTAAATTTACATCCAAAAATGGCAAAGTAATATAAGGAATTTCAAAGCTAAATTATGCTAAAACATAGGTTTATAGTCCTTAATAAAATACAATTAACAGGTAATTTAAGCATTCCCCAAATTGTAAAGGCACATTGAATAAAAGATTATAGTAATAACACAATTGCTATGAATAACTTGCAGTAAACAAATATAACAGGAATGATCAGGTGGTTTATAAAATCTTTAACTAGAATCTGTTGAGCTGAATACATCCAGTTACACAGTTTCTTACAAAACAGTGTTTGAATACATAGATTACCAATAGGCATGGTAATTTTTATACTCAAAAATTTACCCAAGCAATTTCATGTAAAGCGCAAAAATTTGTGCAATAACACTTAAAGTTTTATCACAAACATGTACATAGGTCTATACAACTTACAAGATTGGTCACAGATTAATCAAAGCATTAATGTATCCAAAGACCCCGAATATGAGTGGTTTATAACTTATCTTTCATATCCCAGCCTGTCGGAAAGTTATAATTTCAAGTATTTCACAGGTGTTCCACCCTTGGAAGTCGGATCTCTTGCTAATTATGTAATAAGTAACACACTTCATCAGCCAAATGCCGGTATGTAAATAGCATACAAGTATATTTAGATGGTGTACTAAAAGTATATTATATAGCGTACCAAAAAGAACCTCTAAAATTAAATATATACAGCCAAACGAAAGCATGAATCTCAATCTTACCTTCATTGAGGTAGAGAATCAGAAAAGTATTAATTGTAACGTTCAGAAATGGATTCCGTCAAGTACGAGTACGAGAACAGCTGATAACTGTCTCGAACAACTAAATAGTAATTGCTTTCCCCTAAAATAAAAATAAAGCTAGCAACCGTTAAAGCAGATTGTTGCATTCTTACCAGCAAATCTAAAGTGTAAAAATAACTTCGTGGTTACAGAGAAATTTGAGAGGTTAAGTCTAACCACTTTAGCTAATTGCTTTAATGATCTTCTTAATGAATTCAGTTCTTAAATCGAACCAGATAGATTGTCTGCTTTTGGTATTTCCTATATATATATATATATATATATATATATATATATATATATATATATATATATACATATCCGATATAAATCGTTTGTACCCACTAATTATAGCGATTCGGCACAAAATTTAGAAAAATGTTATAAAACCGATAACCATCGATGGGGTAAATAAAGTCCAACAATTTACATTTTTCTTTCAGGAAACAACAAAATGGCTTTTCTTTCGTCAACCAACAGGCAGGAAGTGAAACTAAAAGTCAAAAATCCGGATGTCAAACCGATATAAACCAGTGACACCCAACACATGAAGTTGAAATATTTCTGTATTATAAGTGTTTTGTAACTGTGGTTTCCTATTAGTGGAGTTGATCGGCCTATTTCCACAGTTTATGCTTTTTGAGCGCGACGTTTCGGAAGCGGACTCTGCTTCCGTCATCAGGCTTAGTCCTGAGAAGGACTGTTTTCGCACTTGAGTCGAATTCATTTGTTATATCTAATTTTTCTCAAGCACTTGACTACTCTCAGATTCGAACTTGGTACCTTTCACTTACTAGTCTGACACCTTTACCGCTGAGCCACTGAGTAATCCAATATATATTTGTTAGAACTTATATATATATTAAACTATTTTTTTCGTGGTTGCGCAGAAGTTTATTGCGCATGTTGCGCCGTAACCTCTTGCGCAGGTGTATTGCGCTTAAGCTCTTCGCGCATTATTGGAATCCATATGGGTTTCATTTCTACACTAGCTTGGCTTATTGGATTTTCTGCTAGTGCGATGAATGTGGCTTCTTTGAGTTTCCGACGAGTTGTATTCTCGTCCTTTGCCACTATCTGTATGTTATCCCATTGGATGCGGTGGTCTTCGTTCCAGACATGTTCAGCGATTCTTGATCTTTCTGTTTCGCCCTTGCGGACGTTGTTCTTGTGTTCCTGAGTTCTCACTTTGAGTGGTCTACTGCTCTCTCCTATGTATGCTCTGCCGCATTCGCATGGTAGGTTGTATACACAGTTCTTGGAATTCTGATCTTCATTGTATGGTTTGGTTTTGGTTAGTATTCCCTGAGCGTTCTGGTCGATTTGAAGGCAGTGCGTATCTTGTATTTGCTGCCTATCCTTCGTATTTTGTCTGAGGTACCTTGTATATATGGTATTATCGCTGTATATTTAGGTTCTTCTTTTCGGTTACCCTTTCCTGTTAAGGTTAGGTGTTAGATCGGGTAGCCATTTTCTTTGAGTGTTCTAGCGATATTTTCTTTTCTCTGTTCAGGTCCTCTTGTTTTGAGCATATTGTTTTGCTCTATCGTACAAGCATTTTGCTACGCCTAACTTCACGTTTTGTGGTGATTGAGTTGTAGTGTAGGTACCTCCCGTGTGGGTAGGTTTCCTGTATACACTTGTCGTGAAAGTGTTGTCATTCCTGTGTACAAGTACATCCAGGAATGGCAGTTTTGTTCCGACTCCACTTCCATTGTGAATTTGATGGTGGGTGCGCGGCTATTTAGATGATCTAGAATTCATCTAGCTTATGCTTGCCGTGTTGCCAAACTACGAAGGTATCGTCCACGTATCTAAGCCATATCCTTGGTTTCTCTGTGAATTCGGATATCGCTTGGTCTTCAAAGTCTTCCATATATATATTGCTCACTATGGGTGATAGTGGGGAACCCATAGCCATCCCAAACTCTTGTTGGTAGAATTTGTCTTCTACCTGGAAATATGTAGTTCTAATGCATATTGTCAGAAGTTCCATTATTGTGTTTACCGAGAGTTGCGTGCGTTCGTCTAACGTTTCATCCTTTTCCAGCTTGTCCCTTATGATAGTTAGTGCCTTATCGGTAGGCACATTTGTGAATAGAGCCTTATGATAGTTAGTGCCTTATCGGTAGGCACATTTGTGAATAGACCCTTATGATAGTTAGTGCCTTATCGGTAGGCACATTTGTGAATAGACCCTTATGATAGTTAGTGCCTTATCGGTAGGCACATTTGTGAATAGACCCTTATGATAGTTAGTGCCTTATCGGTAGGCACATTTGTGAATAGACCCTTATGATAGTTAGTGCCTTATCGGTAGGCACATTTGTGAATAGACCCTTATGATAGTTAGTGCCTTATCGGTAGGCACATTTGTGAATAGATCCTTATGATAGTTAGTGCCTTATCGGTAGGCACATTTGTGAATAGACCCTTATGATAGTTAGTGCCTTATCGGTAGGCACATTTGTGAATAGACCCTTATGATAGTTAGTGCCTTATCGGTAGGCACATTTGTGAATAGACCCTTATGATAGTTAGTGCCTTATCGGTAGGCACATTTGTGAATATATTCACAAATGTGCCTACCGATAAGGCACTAACTATCATAAGGGACAAGCTGGAAAAGGATGAAACGTTAGACGAACGCACGCAACTCTCGGTAAACACAATAATGGAACTTCTGACAATATGCATTAGAACTACATATTTCCAGGTAGAAGACAAATTCTACCAACAAGAGTTTGGGATGGCTATGGGTTCCCCACTATCACCCATAGTGAGCAATATATATATGGAAGACTTTGAAGACCAAGCGATATCCGAATTCACAGAGAAACCAAGGATATGGCTTAGATACGTGGACGATACCTTCGTAGTTTGGCAACACGGCAAGCATAAGCTAGATGAATTCCTAGATGATCTAAATAGCCGCGCACCCACCATCAAATTCACAATGGAAGTGGAGTCGGAACAAAAACTGCCATTCCTGGATGTACTTGTACACAGGAATGACAACACTTTCACGACAAGTGTATACAGGAAACCTACCCACACGGGAGGTACCTACACTACAACTCCAATCACCACAAAAACGTGAAGTTAGGCGTAGCAAAATGCTTGTACGATAGAGCAAAACAATATGCTCAAAACAAGAGGACCTGAACAGAGAAAAGAAAATATCGCTAGAACACTCAAAGAAAATGGCTACCCTGATCTAACACCTAACCTTAACAGGAAAGGGTAACCGAAAAGAAGAACCTAAATATACAGCGATAATACCATATATACAAGGTACCTCAGACAAAATACGAAGGATAGGCAGCAAATACAAGATACGCACTGCCTTCAAATCGACCAGAACGCTCAGGGAATACTAACCAAACCAAACCATACAATGAAGATCAGAATTCCAAGAACTGTGTATACAACCTACCATGCGAATGCGGCAGAGCATACATAGGAGAGAGCAGTAGACCACTCAAAGTGAGAACTCAGGAACACAAGAACAACGTCCGCAAGGGCGAAACAGAAAGATCAAGAATCGCTGAACATGTCTGGAACGAAGACCACCGCATCCAATGGGATAACATACAGATAGTGGCAAAGGACGAGAATACAACTCGTCGGAAACTCAAAGAAGCCACATTCATCGCACTAGCAGAAAATCCAATAAGCCAAGCTAGTGTAGAAATGAAACCCATATGGATTCCAATAATGCGCGAAGAGCTTAAGCGCAATACACCTGCGCAAGAGGTTACGGCGCAACATGCGCAATAAACTGCTGCGCAACCACGAAAAAATAGTTTAATATATATATAAGTTCTAACAAATATATATTGGATTACTCAGTGGCTCAGCGGTAAAGGTGTCAGACTAGTAAGTGAAAGGTACCAAGTTCGAATCTGAGAGTAGTCAAGTGCTTGAGAAAAATTAGATATAACAAATGAATTCGACTCAAGTGCGAAAACAGTCCTTCTCAGGACTAAGCCTGATGACGGAAGCAGAGTCCGCTTCCGAAACGTCGCGCTCAAAAAGCATAAACTGTGGAAATAGGCCGATCAACTCCACTAAGTTGAAATATAACTTATAAGTGACCATCAAAAAGTTTACCCAACCACTACAGAAATGTTTTTAATTGTGAAACGTAATATATTCAAGAAACTACAGAGATAAGCTTAGAGAAATGTCATTATTTTTAGAAAAATAGAAAGTTCAAAGAACTACGAGTAATCCATTAATTTTAATAGATCGCAAAAATTTATTTAATCGCACAGAAAAAGTAACGAATGTAACAGGTTTAACTCTTCTATCAAGAACTCACCTTCTTTTTGGCTGCTTGCCATTACTAGGCCATCATCAACAAATAATACTACAATTAGCTTCTTATTGTGGCTTTCTTTTATATGCAGACAAGGATCAGATTCACTTGTTAGAAACCTTGCTTCCTTAAGACAAGTACTTAATCTCTTATTCCAGTACCTTGCAGCTTAAGTCCATATAAGCTTCGTAATAATTCTCAGACATTTCTGATTCACTTGGTATAATCCTCTGACTGTTCCATATACAAATATACAAAATGTAAATCACGGCGCGAGCGTCAAACCCATCAAATTACCAAGTTTGAGATAAATTCAATTTAAAAATAGAAAAGTGTTCAAATAAATACAAAATATTGTATTTATTTGTATTTTTCATTAATAACATAATTTTTAGATTCAAAATACCTTTTTTATATTTATTAACTATCAGAAGTGTACGGCATTTACGTTTTATTGATGATTGTCTAAAGTATTAACAACCTATATTAATATCGTACAAATAAAAGTCACCGGAGAGTCACTCTTTTGGAAGGGAAGTAATTTTCCTCAGACACCTATGTGTTCCATGAAAAATGTTATCTATTCGTGAAGTACTTTCAAGATCATTAAATTTTGTTGTTTCAAATCGTCATCCCCTATACTAATCTGGGATAAGGGTTGCGACCCCCGGTTTTTCACCCCTGTACTCGAAATATATACGGCGTTAATGGGCAATGTATCTGTAAAGTAGAGAAAAGGAATTACACGAATGCCGTACAGTAATAAATTACCTGTATTGCGTGTACAACTATCGGCGAATTAAAAATTTGTACGGACTTCAGGTACCACTACTTTTGTACGGCATTAGGGTTTTCGTCATTTTTTTTAATCATCTGTCAACTAGAAGAAAGCCGTACAAAAATAATTAGTCGTAATTCCTCATTTGCACCTGGCAAATTCAATTTTCCCATGTACTCACATGTACCGCTCAAAAGTGACGGCATAGGGCTGAGAGTTATGTTCTGATATAGTGGCAGCATTCTAAACGTAATTCACGGCGGGTCATTTCACAGGGTAATTTTTGCCATGGGCCTGTAGTCTGCAAGGCCCAACATTTTTTCTCAAATAATCTATCAGTGGACGTGACTGAACTCGTAACACAAGAAGATGATTGCAGTTTTGCAACATTCAAAACTTTGTATGTAGTTTTAAGTATCTACAGTATTTATTAGGAGCAGCTACAGCATATGTTAATTTTATCATTATTTTATATCATATAGTTTTATTAACATTTTATTAATAAGACTTTTGTGGTGTAAAAATTATCAATTTATAGTTGTAACACGGATAAAATAAATGGATGGTAACGGAGTTGGCACAAAGTGAGTGTTAAATGTTTTTATTAATTTGCTAAAGAAAAATAAATCCTGAAATGAATTTTTACCTTTCAACCTACATACAGAGTGGGACTTAAGTAGAGGATAAATTCGGTAAGTCCGTTAATCTGCATGATAGAGAAAATTTAAAAGGGGTGTAGCGATTTAAATTACAGCGCATATGAAAAAGGTTTTTTCAGATGTTTCCATCGACTGTTTTGAAAGTTGTGACGTCATCAATATTTTTATTAAACGACAACCTATATTTTTTATTTTTTATTTCGGTAGTTTTTTAATCTCTTTTCAACGAAATAAAATTTTGAATAGGTTAAATAAGAAAAAATTCAAGAAAAACGGTCTTAGAGTAAAAAAATTAATGAATTAAATTTACAGACTAATCCTAATTACCGGGGTTCTAATAACAAACAAAACCCTGTTCTTCACTTTGACAAGTGATGTGTTTAGCGCGTTTTTAATTCCTTGTGTATTGTACTAGTATTTACCGTATTAATAACCTTGCTTGAACAAAATGACGCCCCTCACAGAATAACAAAGAATTGAAGTTTTAATGCTGATTGGATATGGCGATCGAGTTAGAACTCATCAAGAAGTATGTCGACATTTCAGAGACAAGTATCCTGATAAGCAAATAAGTCAATTCACAGTCAGAAGAATAGAAAATAAACTTCAAGAACACGGCACTGTAAGGTATCTTGTAAAAGCTGGCCGACCTGTGACAAAATTAACCGAAGATGTGCAGCTTAATATTTTACTGGAATTTCAAGATAATCCGCATTCAACTAGTCGAAACTCCGCTTTGGAACACAATGTGAGCCATACTTCGGTACATTTAAACATTTAAAAATACAAAAATTTCATCCTTATAAGGAAAAATTGATCCATCTCGGTCGGTCTCTGATAACTCAGAGACTGACTTTGACCTTAGGCTACAATTCTGTGAGCAAATGATGGACATGTGCAACGTGATCCAATGTTCTTGCGGCGTATAGTATTTTTGGATGAAACAAGTTTTTCCTTACATGGTACTGTCAATAGGTAGAATTTTTGATATTGGTCTAGGGATGCAGGAAGCTCATACCAAATATCCCTAAAAGCTCAAGGATTATCTAGGTATAGGTTATGAAATCGACTTTCGCTAAGATCGGTCATCATGCCTGGATGTCTTTGTGTGTGGATGTATGTTAGTATCCAGAACGAGAATACCCCCGTACTTAAAATTTTGTATTTAAGCTTGTTTTCATTTGGCTTAGAGCTGATTAGGTTTTGGGAGAAATCCAGCGGCGGAGAGGGAGATGAAGTTATTGGTTTTTTACCAAATATTTCTAAAACAACTGCATATTTCAAAAATATAAAAATACATAGATATAGACCTTAAACGTATCGATTAATTATGATCTATCTAATTTTTTGATATGACGCGTAATTTAGCGGCAAAAAATTCCTAAGATACAATTTAAGTGTTTTGTCATCTGAATAACGATTAATTTTGTAAGAAAAGGTGTAGACGTATTTTTAAAGAAAATGTAATTTTACATAAATTTTCTTTATAAAGTTTATTAATGTAAAGGAAAATAAATACAAAAATTAAATAAATATGATTCAAAATGCTGAAGCTGTATTATCGATATTACTTCCACATCCAATGGATGGGAAGTACTGTATCGCTAAAGAAATTTTCAAAAATTTTTATTTGCTCAATCACTTTAAAATGTCCGAAAACGTCCAAAAACATCATCTGAGCAAAAAAAATCTTGTCTGTGTGTCTGTGTGTACTCCACAACTTTCGAAGCACTTAACATATCAACCTGGCACTCATATAGGTGTCAACTACCCAAAGCGACTGATTGTTTTTGGGGTCAGTGCGGTATGGGGAAAGGGGTACAAAAATTGAGGAGTAAGTACTCCTTTTGCAATTTTTTATTTTCTTAAAATTTTTTCATTTTAATATATAATATAATTGTGAGTATTTTTTGTCCCTATAATTTTTTGTACAACAAAAATGTTAGCAAAAAACCGTTACTTTAAAAAAACCAGTTTTTCCTAAATATCTCTGGAATCACTTAACATATTCAAAAAGTGAAAATACCATTAGATAGGAAATAAAATTTCTCATTCTCATTTTCGAAATGTTTGGAACCCGTTCACGGTATTAGATAGAAAATCAAATTTCTGATCGAAAAGTATTCTTGTAATTGTTTTGTAAAGTTAATCATTTTCGAGTTATTCACAAAAAAACGATTTTTGATGTGGAAGTATTGATATAATTTGCAGCGGTTTTTTTATAGAAACGAGCGGTTTTGGATTTTTTTTACATTAACATGTATTTATGTCTATTAATCTCTATCTGACATGAAGTTTTAAATGTCATTCTGACATAGATTATTGTTTTTGTTATGAACGTATAAAAAATAAAGTTGAATAGTTAACCTAAAGAAATTGAAATTAAAATTATTTCATTTCTTTTAATTTCCATTTTGTAGGTTAGAAGGTCGTGTGGTGTTCCACATCAGATATCTTTCATTAATATAACAAATCAATTTAAAATTTAACCACTTTTCTATTTTAAAAGATAAATCTGTTAATAAAACAGAGTTGAATATTTAACACTTGAAAGAGGGCCCGTTAGTATTTGTTGCCTAGCAACTACCAAATATTTATTGCTATTCACTAGTTCTTGGTTCGGGCAAGAGCGGAAGAGCGGCATCCGAGAAAACTCACGTGCGCGAGTTGCCGCGAGCACGTTCTCTATTTAAAAATTTATTTTACGTTGAATATTGAATATTAAAAACAGGAGATGTGTTAAAAAAGGGTGATAAATGTAGTAATGAAATATTTCTATTGGAATTAAAGTGCAATTTTCACTAGAATTTAATTAAATAATCTGATCCTGAGCTATAAGGAACAACAGCGTATAAACTAACATACTTAAAATTTATAAAAAATTTTATTTATGTATTAGTTTAGCTACCTTATGTAAAAGTAGACCACGTTTATTTGATAATAGTTAACTTTAAATTTAAATTGAAATTAATTTGAATGTAATTCCGGCACGTGCAATAAATCCAAGCCACTTGTAGCATATAGGCACATCGGGTTTTCTGGGGAGATCGTACGTTCCATTGCGTCTACTAACATTAGATAAGAGGTAGATTGTTTGTTTTTGTTGTTTTATAAGTTAGACTAAGTATGTGAGAAAACAATTTTAAGTTAGCAGGAATAATTCGATCAAGTTTATTTTTAAAACATTGAAACATATTGCGTGAGTAGTAGACTCTTGATAACAATACTTCCTATGCGGTAGACTATCTCATTACTATAGTTACGTAGGAATAATCTGCATTTTCAGTTATAGTTAGTGTTCTTTTTAGATTTATTAGTAGATACATACGGTGAAGGTTACACGCGTTTTGAGTGCTTAATAAATAATAAATTTGCCTCAGTATACCTTTAATTAAAAATTGTGGTATATGTGATATACAGCTCTTTCCCGAAAAATAAACCATCTATAGTTGATAAATCTCGTTTACCTACACGTTCTGTTTGTTCGGGACTTTCACGTACATGCGCTTTGCTCAAGTGATAAACGAAGGTCAACGTTTGATTGTGATTTTTGTGCTGGTGAAAGGAATAAAATCGCAGAATTAAAAGAAACAATAATAAAACTCACTAATGAACTTGAAGAACTAAAAACATTTGAAACCGTAACCTCATGAATTAATCGAAAATTTTATAACCGAGATAAATGAACGAAATAAAAGAGCTTGTAATGTCATTCTGTTTAACATAGCGGCACTCCAGACTGATGATAAAGAACGTATGCAACAAATCATAGAAAAGATTCCTAACATAGACATACGACACTTTGAATCTCATCGCATCGGGAAACCAGGAAAAGCTGCAACACGTCCTATTAAAATAGTTTTGGGTACCGTAAGAAGTACCACAGAAATTTTAAAAAATAAATCATTAATATAACACAGCACATCGGTCGGCCTGTCTTCCGACCAAACACTCACAAGATAGTGCGAGCAGATAGAGCAACATTACTCCACAACCCAAAATGAATTAGATATGAACATTAAAAATCCGAATCTAATAATAGTATATTAAAAAACAAGTTTCATAAGACCAGTCTTTAAGCACGAATTTAAGTTCGCCATAACCTGCAATGAGTTAAATACAATTTTAAATTTTCCTCCAGGATCGAAGACACGAAAGCAAGTTGCGAAGCCCTATACCTGTCTTATAAGTCAGCATTAGGCCCCCTTATGAGAATACAAGTTCAGATTTCTCGCAATAAACAATCAGAATATAGAGATTGAAAGATTTAATAAAACATTGAAAACAAAGATGTGGCAAGGAGATAAACCCCGAGAGCAAGTTGTGAAGTCCTACACCTGTCTTACAAGTTAGCATTAGTGTCCCTTATTAGAATACAAATTCTACTTCCCCGCCATAACCAAACAGAATGCAAACACTTAAATACAAATTTAGATTTTCCGTCAAGGGTTCACCTTATTATTAAAGTAAAGATTCAAATTTACCGCCTTAACCTACAGAGACAAATACAAATTCAGGTTTTTACACCTAGGGTCAGGACAAGATGTCCAAGCTCCGAGAGTAAGTGACGAAGCCCTACACTTGTCTTACCATTGAACATGAGGGCCCCTTTTATTAGAATACAAATTCAAATTTCCCGACAATGGACCTGGGTTCTAAGCTCCGAGAGCAAGTTGCGAGGCCTTATACCTGTCTTATAAGCTAGCATTAGGCCCGCTTATTAGAATACAAGTTCAAAATTCTCGCAATAAGTAATCAGAATGTAAACACTTAAATGCAAATTCAAATTTCCCGCCAAGGGACCAGGGGGAGAAGATCCGAAAGCAGGTTGCGAAGCCCTATGTCTGTCTTATAAGTTAGCAATAGGCGCCTTATTAGAATACAAGTTCAAAATTCTCGCAATAAATAATCAGAATGTAAACACTTAAATACAAATTCAAATTTCCCACCAAGGGACCAGGGGAGAAGACCCGAAAGCGGGTTGCGAAGCCCTATACCTGTCTTATAAGTTAGCAATAGGCCCCTTATTAGAATACAAGTTCAAATTTCTCGCAATAACTAATCAGAATGTAAACACTTAAATACAAATTAAAATTCAAATATCTCACAAAGGGACCAGGGGGTTAAGACCCGAAAGCAGGTTGTGAAGCCCTATGTCTGTCTAGGCCCCCTTATTATAATACAAGTTCAAATTTCCAACCATAACCTACAGAGACTTAAATACAAATTCAAATTTTCCGCCAATGGAGCCTCGACAAGGGGCAAAGCCCTGAGAGCAAGTTGCGCAGCCCTACACCTGCCTTACAAGTTAGCATTAGGCTCCCTTATTATAATACAAATTCAAATTTTCCGCCAACGGTACTACGACAATTCGCGAAGGCCCACGAACAAGTTCCGATCACGACAAGAGGCGAAGACCCGAGAAGAAGTTGCGAAGCCCTATGTCTGTCTTATAAGTTAGCAATAGGCCCCTCATTATAATACAAGTTCAAATCTCCCTTCATAGATGGCGCCACAACAATCCCTAATTAGTCCTACCGCTAAGTGACGCTACCTTTATTATAGAAAAATATTCATTAGCCTACACACCACTAGAGGACCTTACAAGTAAATTCAAGTTTCGCAACAAGCGGGCCACGATAAGAGGGCGCAGACCAGACACAAGTTCTTATAGCTGTCTTATGAGATAGCATTAGAGCCTCATTATAATACTATTTCCAGCCAAGGGGGCACGATAAGAGGGCACAGACTTAACACAAGTTCTTATAGCTGTCTTATGAGATGGCATTAGGGCTTCTTATTATAATACTATTTCCAGCCAAGGGGCAACGACAATATATATATATATATATATATATATATATATATATATATATATATATAAGCCGGTTTAGAACGTCTTACGACGTTGTCCTGCATCCACTTTCCAGCCTCTTCGGTTCTCTGTATCTTCTGGTGTTAAGTTTCTCTGACTCAGATTTTTGTATAGCTTTTTGCCACTCTAACCTTGGTTTTCCTCTTTTTCTGCGTCCTTTTGGTTGCCATTCTAAAACTTGTTTGGGCAGCCTTGCGTCAGACATACGTTGAACCTGACCGTACCATGTCAGTTGTTTCTTTTCTATGTCTCTCACAATACTTCCTACAATTCCTATGCTCTGTTTAATTATTTCATTTCTAACGTGGTCGCGTTTTGAAGTGCATAAAGATCTTCTGATCGCATCCATTCTGACTGCTTCTACTTTTGTTTTATGTTTTTCTGTAATTCTCCAAGTTTCGGCTCCATACAAGAGCTTCATAGATGTTGTGCTTTCTGTTTTTTGTTATTTCCTTGCTCCATAATATACTGTTGAGGTATCCAATAATTTTCTTTGCTTGTACTATTCGTTCTTCTATTTCTCTCGTATATCAAGTGTTAGGTACACATAGATATATGTAACTCTGACAGCTACTAATTTCTTGTCCATTCTCAAGGTCGAGTGCATTAGATTCATTTCCTATGCAAAGGTATTGTGTTTTGTCTGTATTAACTGATAGGCTCCAAAGTATGTACTCTTCCATTAATTTTCGCATGATATACTGCATATCGTCTTTATCATTAGCTATAACCACCTGATCGTCGGCGAACTGAAGGGTGTACATGCATCTGTCATTAAGTTCAATCCCCATACCGCAAACCTTCCTTTTCCAGTTTTTAAGTATAGCTGCTACATATATTTTAATAAGAGTTGGCGATATGCAACATCCCTGACGGAGGCCTTTTGTAACCAAGAAATCTTGAGTGACGCGTACCTATCTTGACCCTAGATTTTGAGTCTTTGTATAATCCTTTAAGAGCTTGTACATATGTATGGCTGATGCTAGATTGTTCTAATACCTCGCATAATCTACAGATTGGTACGGTATCATAAGCTTTATGGAGATCTGCAAATGTAACATGAGTTTCTATATTTCTAGCTGTTCTTTTTTCGATAATCTGTTTGAGACAGAAAATATTGTCAGTGCACGATCTTCCTGCACGGAATCCGCTTTGTTCTTCTTCTTCGTGTTCTTTAAAATCGTTTTCGATTAGATCTCTTAAAATCCTCCCATATAGTCTGCTTATTGTGCTCGTTGCCGAAATACCTCTGTAATTACTGCAACCTTGTTTGTTTCCCTTCTTGTAAATTGGTGAGATATATGCCATTTTCCATTGTTCTGGAACTGGATGCCCGTTTAAACACTCGTTGATAATATAAGTTAACATTTCAAAACGCTTTTGTGTCCCGTTCTTTTGCATTTCTGCATATATCCCTTCCGGGCCACTAGCTTTACCATTCTTCAAGCACCTGATAGTTTTTGTCACAGTATCTACCTGAATCTCTATTTCTTCTCCTTATATATTATCCCTGTTAATGTCGATTCTTTAAGATATTCCCATCTTGTCTCTTGGGGCAAATTCTCATAATGTTGCTTTCACTCTTCTGAATGAATGGTTTGTATATGAGCTTTATCTTTTGCTGGGCCCTTTACAGTTCTTATAAAACTCCATACTTCTGAGCATTGTCGTCCTCCTATGTACGTATTAACTTCTTGGCACTTGTTGTCCCACATTCTATTCTTCTCTGCATTTATTAGCCTTCTTAATTCTCTTTTAGTTTCTTTGTAAGCTTGTTGAGCTTCCTCCTTTTTGGTATTCAACCACTTCAAATAATTGTCTTTCTTCTGTTGAACCAACGCTTCAATTTCGTCATTCCACCATGATTTATTGCTGACTTTACTTTTCTGAACCCCAATTGTCTCTTTCGCAGATTCATGCAGGCTTGTAATGATGTTATTAAATGTTTCTGTGAATGTTGATTCTTGCATACTTATCAATTTTTCATCTAATCGTCGTTGATATAACTGTCTTGTATTTTCACTCATGAAACTTCCTAAGTTATATTTGGGAAATTCAATTTCCTCTAGACGTTCAGCTTCTTTGAACTTGCTGTCTTTGTGCCTTCTTTGAATGGAAATGTTACTTTCGTCCTTACTAGATAGTGGTCAGAGCCACAAGTAACTCCTCGCAGAACCCGTACGTCATTCCATTGCAAGGCTGTTTTCTGTCTACTGATAACATAGTCAATGATTGATTTTAAATTACGTGTATTTTGGATCCAAGTATATTGAGGAATGTCTTTATGTTTGTAAAAGCCATTATTAATGTTCAGATTTTTTTTAATAATAATAAAAAAGGAGTAAACTGACAAAAAGGTACTTAACACAACCAAAAGGGCTCTAATTAGGGTGAAAATTCCACCAAGGATTGAAAATGGCCTCCGAAAAGAAGCCATAAAGAAAGGGGTGAAAAATACGATCCCCGCGTGGGCCAAGGTGCCCCTATTCTAATACTAATTATACTATATTGAGCGAAAGAATAAAAAAGAACTATTATTTAACAAAACATAGAACTAACGTACACAAAATATAATGATTTGTTTGCGAGTCATGGCACTCTGAAATATGATTAAAAATCTGAAACGTTTCTTTAATTTTTTTTGTAAAATAACCATATTTTAGACATTTTGATAAGCCTATTAGATATATTTATTTACTTTAAACAGAAAATGTACTTATACTTTTTGCTCTAAAATGAACAGGTAGAAAGAGGCAATTTATTAATTTTACCATTGAATTTCCTATGTTCAGGATATGAAATGGACACCTTTTTTAATTTTATTTTAATTTAAAAAAAGAATCGGCTCTTGAAAAATTTTGATTAGAATCCTGTTTACAGAGATATTTTAGATATTTTACAGTCTTACATTTAGATTATTTAAAATAATGTATTTTAAAAAATCAGTCTACCATTGATACAATTGATAGGTAGGCCATATCCATTTTATTTCTTGTGCTGCAAATGGGAATCGTGCGTTTGTATGGACAACGTTGTCCTGATCAGAGGCATCCAATCGTTTTGAAAAGAATGTTTCAGAGCGTGCAGCAGAAAATTTATCCACCAGCACTCGAGCCGTGGTTCACGATATGGCTGTTTCTCACATATCAGTTTGGAGAGTTTTACATGAAGACCGACAACGTCCCTTTAAAAAGTAGTAAGTTCAATCGCCGGATCAAGTAAACTTTGCGCGTAGAACAGAATTTTATAGTTGGTTTTTCGAGAGATCTGCAGTTATGCCTTCTTTTGCTTCAGATGTGATGTTTTCGGATGAGGCATGTTTGACATGGGATGGCATATTCAACACACGCAACAGCCATACCTGGAGTCACAGGAACTCTTACGTTACGCTACCATCGTACGTGGTCACCAACAACGGCTCTCTGTTAATTTCTGGGGAGCGATCATTTAATTCTTTTTGAATGGACCTTTTATTTTACCTCCCAACGTTAGCGGTCAAGTTTATCTTGAATTTATAAAGAATTTTCTTTTGGAATTGCTGAAGTATATGCCCCTAGATATCCGGAAGAGGCTGATATTCCTGCATGATGGAGCACCGCCATATTTTTCGTCTCAAGTCCGAAATTATTTAAATAACACATATCGAGATCGTTCGAAGGACGTGGTGGTCTCTTCCCCTGGCCTCCTAGATCACCCGATTTAACGCCTATTGATTTTTTCCTTTGGGGATATGCGAAATCTAAACTTTATGCCACTCCTGTTGATGATCGCGATAGCTTGCCGGCTTCCAAGAATTACGAGAAATGCCGGACATCTTTGACAGGGTTCGCAATTCAATGTTAAGACGATGTCAAGCCCGTATCGATGCCGAAGGGCTGCAATTTGAACATTTATTATAAAAAATAATAAAATTTAGTTTTGGATAGAAAATTAAGTTTGCTATTAAATAATGTTATTTAAATGTTATTGTTCTTATCTTGTTGTGTTTAATCTTTTTAGCCTTTGATCTGTAATAATAAAATTTGTATATTGCAATGACCATGGACAGTTAACAAAACGTAACAGTTCTAAAATATCTCTGTAAATAAGCACAATAAATAAAATGCATATGCTTATAAAAAAAACTACCTATCAAGATTGATAGACTGATTTTGTTAAAATACATTATCTTAATTAATTCAAATGCAAGACTGTAAAATATCTAGAATATCTCTGTAAACATGCTTCTAGTCAACATTTTTCAAGAGCCATTTCTTTTTCTAAGTTTAATTAAAATTAAAAAAGACTTAGATTTGAAAAACATTACAGTGGCGTAAAAGATAGAGAGGAAAAAGGTGTACCGACCCTGAACATCTACGCACTGGAAAACAACTACAAAACTTGAAATAGCCAAATTAATGATCTTTATTTGTTTATTTGTATATATTGCAATGTTTATTTTATATTTAATTTATAATATTTTAGAGTGTCATAAACATCTAGTAACTCAGGGGATAGGGTTCAATGAATTAGTTTTGTAATGAAATTATATTAAACATCCATATTAAAATTTTGAGATACATCAATTACTGACTTGTTGTTAATTTGAATTCATATTAAATTGTTTTATTCAAGCACCTCGTATCATAGGTAATCATACACCACACTGCGCGCATGCGGATATCTGTTTGTATGTAATCATGTTGAATGTATGCATAATGTGCTTCATGGCTGAACAACAAAATAAAACACTGTTTCTGTAAGTATAATTTGACTTTAAACTGATGTAGTATTAATATACAATTAATGAATCGTGTTACTATTCGCTGACCGTTATATAATCCGTTTAAATTCTTTACACATGTGAATACAGGTGATACACATAACCTAGATTAATAACCTGAGATTTATTTAACTTACTTTGTTTTTATTTGATTTAGGTTATGTTATAAAATTAACAATCTTAAATTTTGATTACATGCTCTTAACAAAGTAACATGCTTTCACCTTCAAGATTGTTATCAGACTGATTAGAAAATTTTTCAAATGCAGTATCATTTTTTCTTAAACACCAATTTTGATTGGAACTTCCTACAATACAAACAAACCTGAATCATAATTCTAATTGGTTGATCATATTTCTCAAATTTACAATTTATTAAATTTACAAATATCTTTGTTACACTAGGATACATCTTGAAAATATTATAAGCATTAGATTCTACACCAGGTTCCCTTCAAAATGATACCTCATTTGCCATATCTCGTGTTTAAAGTACTTAGCTATTAATAATTACACTATCTAAGAATTTTCACATAAATAAATTTACTTATATCTAACTTATTCTAATCTCCACAGGAAAACTATGGTCATAATTGGATTCTACAACCCGAAAAACAAAGTCACACTAATTTTAAAACCAACGTAGTCTAAAATGTAATAGTCTATCTCACTACAAGAGGTCGAAATGCTTCTCATTACATTCAGTTAATTTGCACCAACAATGTTAATTTATTTTTAAGCAAAATAGAAAAATGCGAATAAAAAATTTGTTTAGTAATTATTTTTCGAGCTACAACCCAAACATACATTTTTTTAAATGGCAACTGTAGGTGGTTACGGACTCATTCGATGGCTTTTTTTTTCTCATTTCAAAAATGTATAGCTTTGTATGTTTAGTATTATTAGTTAACTCACAATTTTCAAAAAATTGTAATTATAGTATTTACTAAACAAATGCAATGTTTGCCGTGGTGTGCTGTGACAATTAAAAACAAAACTCTTCATTGATTGACTGTCAAAGAGCAGATATTGAATTATTTATTGTAACCAGTTGTAGTCCGTACTTACATAGTGAATATTAATTTATTAATGGCTTATTCTTCTGAAGAAAGAAATGATATGCTTTTTTGCTATTACGTGTCTAACATAGATGCTAATGCTGCTTCGAAATTATATCTTCTTCAAACTTATATGGAAAGAAGACAACCCGATGTGAGATTATTTGCCAAACTCGATTCGAATTTAAAAAATATGGGACTTTTACTAAACCTCAAAATTTTAAAATTAATGTTAACACAGAAACAGAAGAACGCGTTTTAGCTTACGTCGAATTTAAATCTACTACATCTCTTCGTGAAATCGCGAACGAGTTCAACACTTCCAAAGATGAAGCCCACGTTATTTTGAAACAAAATAATTATAAGCCATATCATTTTCATATAGGAAATACATTGTATGTTGAAGATTATCAGAAAAGATTACGTTTTCTACATTGTTGATCAATGAAAGTCGAGCAAACAATCAATTCTCAAAAACCATTATTTTTACCGATGAAGCAAAATTTACAAACAACGGCATCTTCAATAGAAAGAATCATATCCAATGGTCCCAAGGAAATTCTCATATTACTGTTGAGAGGAGAGATCAATATGATTTTTCAGTAAACGTTTGGTGCGGTATTATTGGTACCAAAATCCTTGAGCCGTTTTTTATGAATACAATTTAAATTCCGAAAGATATTTAACTTTTTTACGAAACGAATTTCAAGAAATTTTGGACGACCTTCTGTTGAACCTAAATCAAAATTTGAATTATTTTCAACACGATGGGGCACCAGCACACAATGGATTACTTATGTGTATTCTATTTCCAGGAACATTTTAATAATTAGATAGGAAATCGAGGTCCAATAGTTTGGCCGCCGCGATCTCCAGGCTTAACCCCCCTGGGCTTTTTCTTGTGGGGTGCAATTAAAGACAGAGTGTACCGAGTAAAACCTGATAATCTAGACGATTTAAAAAATAAAATTCTTGTACAACAAATCACAGCCCAAAGTTTATTAAAAGTTCAAAACGAAATTTTAAAACGATGTCAAATGTGTGATCAAAATGATGGAGGGCATTTTGAAGCACTTCTATGATTGTGTTTTCTGGTTATATTTTTTGCTGTTACTCTTCGCTGTAAGTTAAATTTATTTAAAACTTTTTTATTTTGATAATGTAGTGCATTATTTCTTGTCGTTTCCACAAATTTAGTAGTAGAATATAAGCTTATTTTGTTATTTAGATGTTTACGGCAGACTTTAATTTGTTTAATAAATATTATAATTACCTTTTTTTTTTAAATTGTGAGTTAACTAATAATATTAGACATACAAAGCTATACATTTTTGAAATCATAAAAAAATAAGCCATCGAATGAGTCCATAGCCACCTATAGTTCCCATTAAAAAAAAATTTTGTTTGGGGTGTAGCTCGAAAAATAATTACTAAAAAAATGTCTTTATTCACATTTTCCCATTTTGTGTAAAAATAGCTATCAAAAGTCTCTCTTATAACTTTTTCGTATTTTGAATATTATTATTTTCAGATATCTTACAAAGTTGGCAACTCATATATATATATATATATATATATATATATATATATATATATATATATATATATATATATATATATATATATATATATATATATATATGTGTGTGTGTGTGTGTGTGTGTGTGTATATATACATATATACACAGTATGTCCCCAGATCGACTTTAAAAGAGGGAAAATTCTCTTATTTTTGATTTCTCAGGAAATTTCATTCTTGCTGATTTGCCCTGTAAAAGTAAAATGATTTATTTCAAAGAAAAAATCAAATTGGTCTCCCAAGTTTTAATTAATAAATTTAACAATTGATGGTAAAATGAAATGAAATTCTCAAAAAACTGAACTATTAATTTTCTATTCGAATAATGCTCCTCCTTTTTCCGCACAGATTTCAATGCGAGCTCTGAATTCATTGAAACTACGCCTTATTTCTTCGATTGAAAGGGACTGAACAGCATTCCGTATCCTATTTTTCAATTGCTCTTCATCATTGTCTAATGGCTCACTGTACACAATTTGTTTTAAACGACCCCACACATAAAAGTCCATTATTGTGAGATCAGGACTTCTCGGCGGCCATAAAATGGGACCATCTCTTCCTATCCAGTTATCATAGAACTCTGTATTGAGCTACTGGCGAACAGTACCGGCATAATGAGCAGGGCACCCATCGTGCTGGAAGAACATTTCAATTTGGTAGTTCAATGGCAATTAATCCAGTTTATCAGTTAAAAAATTTTGCAACATTTCCAAATATGAATAACGGTTTAAATTTTGATCAAAAAAATATGGGCCAATATTAGTTGAAAAGGTCGATTCATCGGAGAATATTATTCGTTTATGAAAATTTGAATCTTCCAAAACTCTATTGCCCATTTCCAAACAAAAATTCAGACGTTTGGCTTCATCACCGTTCTCTAAAGTTTGCCTAAATTGCGGCTTAAATGGTAAAATTTTGTTCTCCTTGAAGATTCTTTGTAAATGAGATTTACCTATCCCAATCCGTAGTGCCCTCCTTCTTAAAGACAACCTTGGAACTTCTGTTGCGGAATGAACGGCGAGAACAGTAGCAGCATCTTCTTCATCGAACAACTTCTTTGGCTTCTTTAGGTTTAAAATCGAGCCTGTTTGAAGGAATTTAGTTACCAAGTTTTTTGCTCCGGCATTCGAAATGGCAACCTCCGGGTATTTTTCGTTGAATTTTCTGATAACAACTCGGTAGCACTCTTCCCCAGTTCCGTAACATTGAATTAGATAAATTCTTTGTTGTAAAGTCAACATTATAGCATACAATTCAAATTAGCATGAATTAATTTGCAGTTCAACAGAATTATCACATTTGACAATTTCTGTCAGTGGTGTTTTTCAATGAAATCCGCCTACTAAAGTTACTTCTAAAAATTAGGAAAAACATTCTGTCCAATTTTTCAAGAAAAATGATATTATCTCGAGAACCGTACGAGTAAAATAGAAAGTAATTTGTGTTTTGGGGGTTTGAAAACAAGCAGGGCAAATCATCAAGAATGAAATTTTCTGAAAAATCAAAAATAAGAGAATTTTCCCTCTTTTAAAGTCGATCCGGGGACATACTGTATATATACATACATACAGTATGCCCACAGATGGAGTTACAAAGAGATATGATTGACAAAAAATTTTTGAACTTGAATTTCATATTTGGATTAAGCCCTGCTATCCTTGAAACTAATTTTAAGTATGATGTCGATTGTTTCAAATTAAGATGACCTTGGTAGTTCGGGTACAGTTGCCGTTATGTACTAACTACGGACAAACACCATTAAGCAAAGTTGTTCAGAACGTAAAATCATCACCCACCGCAAAATTTCATAAATATCGACTTACTTGTATGAAACCGCGTCTGGTTATTGTTTGCAAATCCCTAAAACCCACAGTTAAATCGGATCCTAGAGGGGGCCACAAAATTGGCCCGTTTCTCCCAATTCATTTTTCCCCAAACTTTTCGTTTAACAAACCGCGAACGATCCGACTGAGCTGGACATCCATCTTGTTGAAAATACAATGAATTTAAAGGCACATTATCAATTTCTTTGTTAAAAAAGTTTGTAGCATTTCCAAATAATTTTGGTGATTTAAATTCCCGTCAAAAATAGCGAACAATAATCCCATGATATGTGATAGCGCACTATACCATTAACTTTTTTAAATAATTATCGTCGGTTGAGAATTGTAAAATGAGGATTTCTCAGCCCAATATCGGCAGAGTTGAAATGAAACTACTCCATTGGTAAAAAAAGGTTAATTCATCCAAAAATACAATTCTCGTGTAAAAATCTCTTCATGCTAAATTATTACCCATCCACAAACAAAAATACAAACGTTTAGCCTCAACTTCCAAAGTTTGTCTAAAATGGGGTTTGAACGGTTTACTATTGTTATCTTTTAATATTTTTTGAATAAATGATTTTGTAGAGCTCTATTTCTAAGTGTGATACGGGGATTTCATTCAACTTATTTTAAAATTAAAACGGATGCTGCATAGTTTTCAGTAGTAATATATAATATCACAAGAGAGTGAGTATAAATCGAAAATAATTTGAGAGATTTTCGAAAACCGAAAACCTGATGCCAACAGGGTTGAGAAAATATGGAGAATTATTTTCCAATTTATCCAACTCTTGTGTGGTATTCCTTGGATTATTTTTGACGTTACAATAAGAAACACGTTTTCAATGTTATATTTTTATTTTAACAAATTAAGATTTCTGAACTCTCAAATTGATGACAGAAGTCAAATCAAAAAATACGTTGTGATTCAATAAAAACAAAATACTTTAAATTATTCTCGGCGACAATATAACTAGTGTTATATGATTATCATCGATTATTAATCATAACACGTATTTTATTTGGTAAGAGAATATAATGAACGTTAATAGAAAATATATCTTTTTAAAGTCTACAATTTTAAATGATTTTTCACTTTGCCAGTAAACTATTTTATTCATTAAAATCTTGTAACAGTTAACATGCGGTGATAAAATTATCACCGATTTGATAGCCTATTCTGCGATTTTGTTTTTGTATTTTAACCAATGAAAGTAATAAAAAATGTACCATGTGACATGTGAATTATTTTTTCGGGGATAATATAACTAGTGTTATGATTATCATCGATGATAGCTCGAGCTAAAACCGATGAAAATTGAACGCGTGCAAAGCACGAGTTCAATTTTCTAAAGATTTTATCGATTATTAATCATAACACGTGTTATATTTGGTAAGAGAATATAATGAACGTTAATAGAAAATATATGTTTTTAAAGTCTACAATTTTAAACGATTTGTAACTTTGTGAGTAAACTATTTTATTCATTAAAATCATGACAGTCAGCATGCGGTGATAAAATTATCAGCGATTTGATAGCCTATTCTGCGATTTTGTTTTTGTATTTTAACCAATGAAAGTAATCAAAAATGTACCATGTGACATTTGAATTATATTCTCGAGGTAATACTGTAGGTAGATTATTTCCACTATAATAATGTTGTGATTGGCTAAAACGTACGCACATAACTGCAATTGAAAGTTTCTATTGGTTCTTAGGAACGTCAAAGAATAATCATCTAAATTTTTTTTTGTTTCTTTAACATTTAGAATAGAACCAGTTTCCAGAAGTTTTGTCACTCATTTTCGGACGGCCACATGAGAAATTGTTGTTTCTGGATATTTTTCGTTAATTTGTTGATGACCGCACGATAGCAAAGATCGCCAGTAACTTTGAATTAACTATATTCTCTCTTTCGAGTTAATAATATAAGAAATTTATCAACACTTACACCGTTTTTACGTGTAGTATGGCGTTTTATAAATTACACAAACACATTTGCAGTAGGTATCTAAGGTATTGCAAACATTATGATGAAATTAACCTACTCAATTTTTTATTATTTTTTGAAACAAAATTTCTAAGTCCAAATACTATGGACGGATCCTACATTCACATCAATTTTTTGTGATATTGCTCTCATTGAAATTCGACGATTTTCTCTAATCAAACCGTCCACACGCGCTATATTGGTGTGTTGATGTAATACACAATATACCTGATCGCGGCGCATCTTTTGTTCCCTCTTTACCATTTCTTAATTTTCGGCTCCATTTCTTTACAGTTGGATAGGCAAAAGATGCTTCTTCATACACTGTCTGTAATAGGAAACGGATTTGCGTTGATTGCAAACCCTCAACACACAAAATTTGAATGACCGCACGTTGATCAAACTTGGACGGATTTTTTTATAACAAATGCCATTTGAAAGTCGCAATATTTAAAATGACTATGAAATATAAATAAAACAGATTGATTAGCGTGACAGTTACAAACATTACTGAGGTCACAAAACGTCAACTGGGTGATTAACTTTTTTTTCCAAGGCTAATTTGACCAAAGATGGGTTTCAAGCGAACAACCAAAATATATACATATATATATATATATATATATATATATATATATATATATATATATATATATATATATATATATATATATATATATATATATATATATATATATATATATACGTGTCCCAGATAACATTTCCAGCATGGGGATCTCGCTTATTATAAAAGATACAGATTTGGTTAAATTAGATGAATTACTCCTAAGGATTATTGAAATTATAGGACACTCTCCAATTTCCAAATTTCCATGTATTTTAAGACTTATGGCAAGAAAAGAAAATGTCAAATTTCTTTTCTTGTAATATCTTTCGTTATATTAGACATATAAATTTTATTTGCACTTTCTTAAGATATTTTTTATGCAGAATTTAAATATCAATTTGGATTTTTATTTGCACTTTCTATTTTTTAGTTTCAACCCCTAAATTAAATTTTTCTTATGGAACGACAAGTCGGCTTTGAAATAATTGATCGTGTTTTTTTATCCTCTTTACAATGATATAGCACACGTACTATCTATTTTTAAAAACAACACAGAAAATTTTAAATTTATTAAAGACTCTAACAATAAGTAGGCCGTGAAACACGAGAAAATGACAAATAATAGATAACAACAAGAGTTAAGCAGGTAATAGTATTGAAGATAATTATCCAATTATAAAAGATGTTCAAACAATTGACCATTCCGTTCTAAACATAATTGTGCCCTGCGTAGTGTCGACGTAATTGCTCTGCGTAGTTTTTGGCGTTTAATGCTACCAAATGCTGCAAGAACAGCTTCACAAAGATCTTCGGCATTCTCAAATGTTTGCACGTACACTCGATTTTTTACGTAGCCCCAAAGGAAAAAGTCCAAGGGCGTTAAGTCTGGAGATCTGGGTGACCATAAAATCGGCCCTCGATTACCAATCCATGAATTTGGAAACCGATTATTAAGATATTCGCTAATGATGTTTGAATTGTGGGGTGGGGCGCCATCTTGTTGGAAGCAGATATTAATATTCTCAATCAGTAGTAAATCATCAAGTTTATTTTCTAAATCAGTTTGTAGTAAATTCAAATACCTTTCACTATTTAATGTTTCGTTAAAAAATATGGGCCCAATAAGTTTAGCGCCTAAAATGCCACACCAGACGTTAAAATCAAATCTCACTTGATGCCGACTTTCCTTAACAACGTGAGGATTTTCACGGTCCCAAAAGTGACCATTGTGTCGATTGAAAAGGCCATTATTTGTAAATCTGCTTTCGTCAGACCACAAAATCATAGCTGGAAAATTATCGTTATTCTCACATTGATTAACATACCATTGGCAAAATTGTAATCTTCTCCCCTGATCTCCATCTCTAAGTCCCTGCAGAATGGTGTACTTATACGGATGATACCTGTGACGTTTTAAAACTCTTTGTGATGTAGTTTTCGAAATACCAGTGTTATGTTCAATTTCTCTAACAGATGTTGAAGGATTTTCAATAACTGATTGTAATACATTTAGTTCTGCATCTTCATTCCGTAATTTCGGATTTCTAGTAGGTTTTGAAAATGAACCATATCCTTTTAAATTAATTACCAAATTTCTGTACGTACGAGCACTGGGCCGCCTTCTTTCAGGATACAGCCTCAAGTACATCCGTTCAGCTTCTAAACTGCTTTTATGAGACAAGATGTAACAACTCAACATTTCAAACTTTTCAGTATTAGTAAATAAAGCCATGTTTGACACAAAAATATTCTGGAACGAATAATTTTTAAGTGACATTAAATTCGATTGTGTTTTTATGTTTCAAGGCCTGCTTATTGTTAGAGTCTTTAATAAAATACATTTTTTTAAATTTTCTTTGTTGTTTTTAAAAATAGATAGTACATGTGCTATTTCATTGTAAAGAGGATAAAAAAACACGATCAATTATTTCAAAGCCGACTTGTCGTTCCATAAGAAAAATTTAATTTAGGGGTTGAAACTAAAAATAGAAAGTGCAAATAAAATCCAAATTGATATTTAATTTCTGCATAAAAAATATCTTAAGAAAGTGCAAATAAAATTTATATGTCTAATATAACAAAAAAGATATTACAAGAAAAAGAAACTTGACATTTTTCTTTTTCTTGCCATAAGTCTTAAAATACATACATACATATATATATATATATATATATATATATATATATATATATATATATATTCTTTCTCCTTTTTCACTCTTAGAAAGCAAATTGTTATTAACCAAAATTAGAATTCATCAAGTAAAGAACATTCGTTACCTAAGTAAGGAACGTGGCACAATTTCTATTGGCAGGACGACGTCAAATTTCAGTACTATTATGCAGAATAAGTTGGAATAGAGTGTACACACTCCTTTATTCAATAATTTTGGTAAAACTATTCAAAGCAGATATCTGAGTATTTTTGATGTTATTTTATCGTTTCTTATTTTTTTTAATACTGTTTCATAAGACAATCTTCTAGCTCCGAAGTGATGAAATCCACAAATAAAAAATATGAAAGTTGACGTGTTTAAGTACTATTTCCGTAAACAAATATTAAACACCTTGAAAGGGTGGTTTCAACCACGTAGAAAGAGAATTTTGTAAAATCTCTCCTTCGTGGTCAGTTTTACTTTATACAGAAACTGCTCTTCAAATTTCAAACTTCTAAGCGGTTTGGATAAAATATTTATTAAAATATAATTTTTTGTTATATTTGTGGATGGTGGAAATTTGCATGTCTTAGTTTACATAATAAAGATGGCTAAGTTTTTCTAAGTAAGACGTTCCTGCTGCAAAAGAAAATGGATACCTCTGGCATCATCCAATCGGGGACCGTTGATTTCTTCCAAAAGTGACATTTGTAAATACACCAAATATCTACTCTATGTTAGGCCAAAGATTATCTTTATTTCAAAAATTGACACCTTTGGCACCATTGGGTCAAATAGTAGTTCAATAGACAATACGACGTTTGGCGTGTATTACACAACTATGAATACCAAGAAAAACATTATTATTTTTTGTAACTTCCCAACCAGTTATGTCACTTTTAAATCATTAGCTCTTAATAAGCATCGTACTTCATTACACAAAGAACGACGTACAAACTTTTCAGTGTTAGATGCTTCCTTACATACAAACGAAGTATCCTATTGAGTGTTTCAAATGTATACAATTTCAGCAGTCGATGGCAACAGCTGCACTCCAAAAATAATTATGAAAAAAAACCGGAACGTGTTCGGTTTCTTTCTTGGGTTCAACTTGAGATTTGATACACTGCGACACTTAACGCGATAGCACAAAGTGCCTTTAGAAGTGTTCAAAAACATCCATCCAACATTTTGAATCAATCTTTCAGCCATCTATGATTCCCATTTAAAAAAATGAACGTTTATATTATTACTCAAAAACCGCACTCCCTAGAAATATTCTAAGCACGCCATTGAATCCCGCACTTCGCAATATATAATTACCATTGACGAAATATATCAGTATAATAGTAATAAGTGAGGTATAAGACCTTGAAAAAGGTGTAAATATATCGACGTTTGGCTATAAGTCGAAAACAAAAGAAGTTACTAAATTTTAGATTTCGCCATGAAAACTAGGTCAACCAAGTAGTACGTGAATATAAAAACTGCAAACTTCTATCTTTGATAATAACAACGATATGTTTAAAAAATAACTAAAACAACGAAATCGAGACACATGGTACATCAGCTAAATGTAAAAGATGTTTTGCATAATATAGAACCCTAAAGGTGAAGAAACGAAAGGGAAGATTATAAATTATACACATGTAATTATGAAGGCTAATTACCCGATTTCTGGATTGTAATCCTTGCTTATGTTAAACATGATGTCCTAACTAATACATTTTTGTTACTTCCGAGTTCACAGACTAATTAAGTAGATACTTGCGTTTTCTAAACATTTTTTGTTTATAAGTATTAACATTACATTTAAACGTGTACAGTGACCACTGGTGCACCGAGTTGGTAGAGTAGTGGTGACACGACCTGCTTAGCATTTGGGAGGCAATGGGTTTGATTTCCGTTACCGTCCACCTTGCATGAGTTTTTTTCAGGGGGTTTTCCCCATACACATGTAGCAGTACGGTCACTGCGTATATGCACACCATGTGCGGCTACTTAGGCAAATACGGGGGCAGTATTTTCCCCCTCATAACCCTAACTCCGTTCCTTCCGATCCTATCCTGACCACATCCATCCTTAATCTCACCATGCATATATACTTAATGTTTGTATGTATGCTGGGAATCCATGATTGTGACTGAAGGAGCTCGGAAAGCTCAAACAGCCCGCTCTCCCCCTTGGCGAGGGAATTAAATACGTGACTTTTCCTTTCCTTCCTTCAGCCACTGTTCTATAAATTTTAATAACTGAAACAAAACAGTTGTTTTAAAAATATGAAGATTGATTTATAATAACGAAAGGAAACAAAAGGAAAAAGCCACGTATTTCATTTCCTCCCCAAGAGAGAGGGCGGGCTGCTCGAGCTTTCCGAGCTCCTTCAGTCAAAATTCTGAGGGGGAAAATACTACTCCAGTATTGGCCTAAGTAGCCGCACATGGTGTGCATATATGCAGTGACTATGCCGTTACTATCGCTTTTGAGAATAATAAGGGCAAACATTCGTACGGCCTAAACTAGATTGGTTTCGTAGAAACGTTTTTATGAAATTTTCATGATTTAATTGGTCTTTAAAGAAACAACGTGGAGATACATTTAGTAACCAAATATAAGAGATCAGAATTCAGGAGTTAAACAGACTATGCTAACGATTTGCGATTTAGGTAAGAGCACACAATAAGTGGGTGAAGTTTTGTTTAAGTTTATTTCAGACTAGCCAGCCTCACAGAATTTTTAGGTGAGACTAAAATTATGACTATTAGCAAGACGTTCATGAATATTTGAGTTTTTGTTTAGTATTTTGTGTGTTTTGCAGAAACTTATACTTTTAGAGCTGTTATAGGTACTGGAAAGCAAAGATATCGTTGGGGGCGACTTTGAGATAAGTTCACTATTTTTCCCTGCGAACAGTGCTCTGCCCTTATTTTTGTGTACGATAACAACTATCTAGGGAAGGGTGGAATCTATTTATTTCAAAACTCCTGTTACGACAAACCCGATGAAGTCACATTGCTATAAACGCTGCAACCATTTTAGACTACGACCCGTGACCATCCCTGCGGTTTAGCTTCGCCGTCAGTATTTTTCTGTCCAAGATTTAAGGCCTGTTTGTCTCATGACATGCTCTGTTTTACGTGTGTCACTCTGAGCTTATTTTGTAAGGATTGATGATTGGTAAAAAGCAATGAAATAAACATTTTGAATATACAAATGTTAAAATTATAACAAATTGGTATTGTAGAGACATAAAAATTTTTAAATTATTTTCGGATGCACACATAAAATATAAACACCAAGTTATTTACGGTTTGGTTGATCGAACAAAATTATATAATAAAACAAATACATCTAAACAGTTAATACACTTATCATTTCATTACTAACTATATAAATAACCAAATAGACAGTATTAACCACGATAAACAATAGTAAACCATACAAACTCTTTTAGGTTACAATCAAACTGGGTTAGTCCCCTATTCGATAATCAGATAAAAACAGCTCTAAATAAGTAACCTTACTTTAAGTTACCAGATTTTAATAGAGATAGAGAAACTATTACGTACATATAATTTAAAAATAGAGTTTAAAAATAACGATACTGTTGGTTTCTATTTACAAAACTTAAAGACAAAAATCAGTAAAGCAAGATTCAAATTTAGTACATCTATTAGCCTGCTAAAATTGTCATTGTATCCACATTGGCCAAACTCGGCAGTATCTATCTAAACGTACAAATAAACATAATGATTCAATTAACAAATGTTATAATTCACTGATACATAAAAATTAAGTAACATCTTCACTAACTTTATTGAAAACTCTTTACAAAAAGACCAATTATACAGGGTGTGGCGCGAAGAGTTTTGATTAAAAGTAATGGCGGATACAGTTATATTAAAAATCTGAAATTACGAAGCTGTAGGTTTTGGATGACGCTGAGTTCAAATATAATATTTCCTGAATGTGGCACTTCCGGTTATACAGTAAGTAGACGTCAACTTTGTTATTTTAAGTGGAACCTAATATTTTTTATTTTATTTTTGAATTCTACATGAAATTCTAGATAGAATTTGTGTACAATGTCCTATACCAAAAAGGAAGTATTTTCGAGATATTTCGATTTTTTTTTAAATTTTGAAAAAATCCTAGTCCACATTGCATAACGATATCTCCATTAATAACGAAGCTAGTGACGTGAAATTGTAACCAATAAACAACAAGCGCTTGCCCGTTCACTCCATATATCCATCTCACTGATATTTCATACAGGGTGTTTTAAACTTAGTAATTAAGTGTTGTTATGTTTTAACTAAGATAATGAAATATCTCAAAAGTGGTTGGATTTAGGTATAGGGAATACCGATACCAAACGAATTGGCTTAAAAAATACAACGGAAAATGTTACTACAAAGGAAGATATGATGCAGAGAGTCTTACTTGCTTTTAATTCTCTAACACCCGACCATATTTCCAGAATTACAAGACATAACTTAATGAAAAGGATTCATAAATGTTTAGAAGTAGATGGTGCTAATTTTGAACACTTATTATAAAACTTTATTTGTTTAATATTACATTTAGTTATTTTTGTTTGTAAGTTATCTAATTAAATTAATACAAAATACCTAGTCAACGTTTTTAATGATATCCACAATTAATAATCCTTTCAGGCTATTGATTACTTTTCAGAATTAATAACTTATGAAAAAATAACAAAATATCACCTTAAATAATGGAAATCATGGCCTACCCTTTACTAATGTTGAAATAATTAAGTGTTGTTATGTTTTAACTAAGATAATGAAATATCTCAAAAGTGGTTGGATTTAGGTATAGGGAATACTGATACCAAACGAATTGGCTTAATAAAATACAGCGGGAAATGTAATAAAATACAGGGTGTTCTATTTAAAGTAAGCAACTTATAAATGATTTAAATTGTGCATGTTGGCGGCTAAGTTTAAAACACTCTGTATGAAATATCAATGAGATGTATATATGGAGATAACGGGCAAGCGCTTGTTGTTTATTGGTTACAATTTCACCTCACTAACTTCGTTATTAATGGAGATATCGTTATTCGATGTGGACTAGGATTTTTTCAAAATTTTTAAAAAAATCGAAATATCTCGAAATTTTTGGTATAGGATATTGTGCACAAATTTTATCTAGAATTTCATGTAGAATTCGAAAATAAAATAACAAATATTAGGTTCCATTTAAAATAACAAAGTTGACGTCTACTTCCGGTATACACGGAAGTGCCACATTCAGGACAATATTATATTTGAACTCAGCGTCATCCAAAACTTACAGCTTCGTAATTTCAGATTTTTAACATAACTGTATCCGACATTACTTTTAATCAAAACTCTTCCCGCCACACCCTTTATTTACCACGACCTGTCATCTTACGTTATTTTTTACAAAAACCCCATATTGAACATTTTTTGTATCAAAAGTATCGAATTTAGGCATTTTGTTTACCAGCAGTTCTGAAAATTACCTTAAATTCTTATACATATAAAACTACCTTTTTTTAAGACATTCCTGCCATAGGTTATAATAAAATTTTAAAAACAAAGAATAACATATTTTGTTTCAATAGAAAGCGATTCCAGCAGAGAATTGCATAAGGAGGGAATTGCACTAACCACTATACGCCTTGCCGCGAAAAAATCAATCGACTCCCTCGAAAACAGTCCATATATGTGAACTCTAGAAAGCGCTTTCGTAGGTGCAAAAGAAAGAAATTTCTAATTTTGTAAGATTTTTAAAAGATTTAAGGAGTGTTTTACTTTCACTGCCATAAACGCTTTTCTTTCATATGTTGACCTTGATTGACTTGGACGACTATTTGTTTTAAGGTAATTAATAGATAATTGTTAAATTGAATTATTGAGTTGCTTTTTAGTATTCAATTTCTTTTGTAAAGGAACAGTATACCGATGCAAAAGGGCGTTAATCTTTTCTTTCTCTGTATTATTTATATGTGTTGTTCATGCATGATTTAATGTTACTGATTATCATAATTTAATTTGAGTTTATGTCAGTTAAGGTAGGGACGGGGTAGTGTTATTTGAAGCAAAGAGTACGCTAAAGCAGATTTCAATAATGGTGAGATTTCTTTGTTTTAATTTAGCATCAATATTCAAGGGGAATTTTAACTTTAAAGGTAGGTTCAAATATGTTTCCTTGTTTTACGCTAGTGCACTCCTTTTTGTTTGCGCACATTTTACCCGGATTACGACAGAATGGCGTCCGAAACATTATCCGATCAGATTTACCGTTTTATCGTAACTACAAAATGTTAATAAAATCCATGACCACACGACGAGCTAATCGGCCCTGTCAGTTATTTGCCGTGCGATGTTCTAATGACGTTTGAACCCACTACAAGACTGGAAGGTCGATTTTATTTGCTCTATCAGCGTTATACTTTGGAGTCTTTTTGTTTCTTGATGCTCACCTACAATGCGTGGGAAGCTTTGGCGGATAACGAATGTTCCTGTGTTGTGACTTCCCTCACGCTGTGAGTAGCACTCCGTACAGCGAATTTTCGTTGTATATACATAATGGCACTTTCTATTCAATATGTCGTATAGCTAAACTTAACCGTTTTTGAAATATCTGTACTTTTAGATAAAAAATGATCATTTTTCGTTGTAGTACAAAAAATTATTTTGAGGTTACTACCAAAGCTATGAATTTGTAACTCCAGACGTAATTAGTGTAGACATTGATCTTTTAAGGAATATTATGACTTATTTAATTTTTATACAAGGGTGTGCCAGGAATTTTAATTTATGTTTTTTTTTTGTTTTAAATGTAAATAACCATCTTACCTTAAATACAACACCCTGTATATTATTACATTATTTGAAAGACCTATATTTTTGTAATAGGCAAGCTTTGTCGATCTGCAATGGTTTTTAAAATATTTGCAATTTTAAGATTTTTATTTTAATTCTTCCTGGTATAATAAATGTGCGCCCTGTATAATATTAGGTATATTTACCAGAAAACGATCATAACAGTTGCCATACTTAAATTAATTTCATAAAAAAACTTTTAATAAACTCATATTATAAACAGGTGCCGGAGAGAAATAAATTATGATTATGCTTTGATTTTTAGTCGTAAAGATTTTTGATCACATTTTGGTGCAAGTAAAAAATTATTTTCTCCTTTTTAGTGCACATTCTACTTTTACTGCTTTTTAAAAGTTTCTTTTTTCATAGCATTATTTTTATACCTACTAAAACTTTTTTATGAAATTGCACTCTCATTCACAAGCGTAATACAAAAGTCAACACATTTTACAATTTATTTAAATATGGCAACTGTTATGATCGTTTTCTGGTCAATATACCTAATATTATACATGGTGCACATTGATTGTACCACGAAGAATATCTTAAAATTGTAAATATTTAAAAAAGCGTTGCAGATGCAAAATTTGCTTATTACAAAAATGTAGATCTTTCAATTTTCTTTCGATTAATGTAATAATATACAGGGTGTTGTATTTAAGATATGATAGTTATTTACATTTAAACCAAAAAAACTATAAAATCATATTTCTGGTACACCCTGTACAAAAATGAACTATGTCATCATATTTCTTAAAACATCAGTGTCTGCACTAATTACATGCAGAGTTACAAATCCATAGATTTGGTAGTAACCTCAAAATAATTTCTTGAACTACGACGAAAAATGATAATTTTTTATCTAAAAGTACAAATATTTCAAAAACAGTTAAGTGTAGCTATATAACATGTTTAACAGAAAGTGGTTGTTTTTCAGAGTAGAAACGAAATCCGCAGTAAAAACTATACCATTCCATTTAAAATAAGAAATATAGCTAGGTTATGTACTGCTGTTATGGGACACTTTGTATATGTGAAAATAAAAATTTTTGAACTACAACGAAAAATGATAATTTTTTATCTAAAAGTACAAATATTTCAAAAACGGTCAAGCTTAGCTATATAACATGTTTAATAGAAAGTGGTTGTTTTTCAGAGTAGAAACGAAATCCGGAGTAAAAACTGTACAATTCCATTTAAAATAAGAAATATAGGTTATGTACCGCTATTATGGAACACTATGTATATGCGAAAATGTTATTAGGTTATACCGTGCTTGAATTCAAGCAAATTCTGTATAAAACATTGTTTTCTGCTGTGCACAGTTTAGTCGCAAATTCACTTTGACGCACTAATGAGCAACCCTGTATATTAGAAAGCGCGACAAACATTATATGAGTGTTTCGAAAGGGGTTTTCTTAACGCCTTAAACTCGATTCCTTCTACAAATAATCCTCTTCTTATTAAAAATTCAGATGCACACATAAGCAACCAGTACGTGATATTCGTGAATTTTTATAACGGTGCGTACACGACTACCCGTCATTGGCATGTTAATAACAATAATAAATTAGTGAAAGATTGGATGACGTATATGCACTAGTAAATGGTGTTTACGGAAGAATACGCATAGCTTTTATTAATATCTGACAAAAAACAATCAGTCGACAAAAATGCGAGGGTATGCAAGTAGGCGTGCGTAAATTCTATTGAACAAAAAATATGCAATAAATAAAAAATAAAACTTACAGTCTTTATCACTGTAGAGTCGACCTATGCTTGCATTATCGATACTTCCTCCTAACATACCTTCTACTAATCTCTCAATAAAGTCACGAACTTGCTCTTTCTTTTCCTTTCTTAATGCTTCTAAGTCTTCATCAACTTCATCAAATTTATTTGGGTCCATTTTCTGCATAACCCTGTTATCTGCAAGGAGTAAGCTGTGTATATACAGATTTTCTTACAGTAATTGAGGAGTTTAAATTTAACAAAATAAACAAAATACTTCTTATGACCTTGAACATTTCACTTACCATACGAATTGGGATGCAGTGATTTAAGTATCCCTTTGAACCAAGATTCTGGATTTTCGCATGTTAAACAAATCCAGCCTTCTTTGTCTTGATTTGAGCATTTCTTTTGACATACTTTTCCACCACATTTTAAACAATCCACCACCTTATCCCGATCTAACACTCCTCCTATTGAGCGAAACCGCTCTCCACAAACGCTACAGTTCCACTGATTTTTATGGTTACGGGGTCTGAAACAAATATACTAACATTGTAAAATTGATTACAGAACAAACGTATTAAATTTATACAAAATTTTGTTACAGAGGGTATTACTGGGTTTTTTAATAAAAAAATGTTTGTAATAAATAGTATGTTTATAGTAGTATAGTACATTTATAACAAAACTAAAAAGTTATATTAAATTAAAAATACATTTTTGAACACAGTACCGGAAACAATCCGACAGTTCCCGAACAAACCAGAGCGCGAGTAACGTCACAATATTTAGTTTTACTCATCGTAGCATACAGCTGATACAGTGTTTTGACTTTTAATCGATTAAATCTTGTTATTATCGTCAATATATTGATGAATATATCAAAAATGTCAAACTATAAAAGTTATCGTGTTTCCTTCGTACCATTATGTACGAATACTACAAAAAGAACTCCCCAAAAAATGTTTCACAAGATGTTAAACGTTGAAATAAATGGTTTCAAGCAGTGCGACTACTTAATTCCAAAACAACATCAAATTTTTGTAGTTGTGAAGATCATTTTGATGTAAGTATTTTATAATGATATAGTAATTAATAATTATTTTTGTAAAGGTATAAATTGAATACATAGAATTAGATAATAACATTTTTTAACTAAACCCTAGAATCATAGTATCAAAAAAATTTCTATGACTAATTTAAAACGATTAAATAACAAATTTGAACAGGGTTACTGAATGGTTTCGGTTTAATTTAGTATTTTATATTTTAATTACGCGCTAGGTTATGTACTATACGAAATTGAAATTTTAAAAGTGTATGTAATGGTGGTTCTTCCATTGTTATAATGTCATTTAAATAATTCTTATGATTTGAGGTTTTTTTACCTGAAAGAAGACATGGAGAATTATGTTTACTATGCTACAATAGGAAGTAGAGCAAAAATTAAAGTTGATGTAGTATCGCACAATTTTAGTTGTCAACCTAACCGTAAACTTTATCACACATGACTAAACAAGCTATTATAAATAATTTTTTTGCACTAAATTTTGAATATTTTTAGTCAATTTACATGCAGATAATTTTTTTTTCAATAACCTAATTGTCTGTATTGTAAGTAATCAGAATATCTTACTTAGTAGCGCAAGCATAGGCCCACAATTTTATTACGTTTTCATCTTAAAGTTTTAAAATTTTAGATTAAATTAATATCATCATTTAATCCTTTAATGTTCCTGTCTGAAAGCAAAAACGCGGCGTTTATGCAAGAGAGATTGTTACCTAGAAGTACGAAAGTCTTTAGAGTAGCAAAATATTTTTATTTTTATCTTTATCTCACTCTGATGTTGAGATAGTCGAAAGGATTTGAACACTTTCCAATTTTTTTCAAAATCGTGGTACATTTACAGAGAAGAGTTCAAAATGTTGTTCTAAAGTATTTTGTTTTATTAAAAAATGTCCTATCTGAATTTGTATTGTTTTCATAAACTTGGAAACATATTTTATGTTGAGGAAAATGACTTTGAACTAACATTAGATCAGGTCAAGTAATACCTTCGTGGAGAAAGAGAGAAAGGGATGAAACAATCGGTTACAACGTCCTATATCCGAAAGTGTAAGAAAATTTAAAAATCTAAAGACGAATACCCTTCAGCTCCACCAAGTGTGGTGTAAGTCGACCTAAGTAAACAATGGTATTTTAACCTGATTGAAATATCACTTATGTCATGAAAATTAATCGTGAAAATTCCTTTCAATTTTCATTGCAATTTAAGATATGCAGTAATTTGCAGATGAAGATGCCATTATTATATTCTGGCATCCGCCTCAAGCTACCTACTATTTACAGCTGTCAGGCTGCATTCAAGTCTTTTAGGCCGCGGCACGCAACAACATGGATAAAATAAATCCGAACGAAAAAATTATTCGGCCCGATTTTGGCCAAAACCTAGTCGAAGTCATTTGTGAAGAACTATGTCATTCGGGTTTGTTTCTGATCGTAGAAAGGAAGAAAGGTGAGTTTTTGTTAGTCTTGCGAAGTTTGGCAATTTAATTTAGATTATTGTGAGTTTTAACCAAAAGTAAAATAAAGCACCTTTAGTCACACTAGACCCGGAGATTGTGAATCCACTCGAAATTAAAGTTTTTCCGAGTGATAACAGGTGGGTTAAAGATATATAATGAGAAGCTCGACAAATTTTGCGTACAGATTTGGAAAAAGAAAAATTATGTGGCAAAAAGTATTACGAATGAACAAATAGAGATGAGATGAATTGACATTGGTGTCCAATCATCGGCAATTCAATACGATTATTCTGAAACAAAACGAGAGAGTGCACTGGAAAATCTTCAGCGATACCCAACAAATTTAATTTGAAAAAATCAAAAATAAAGCTATGCTCATTGCTGTTTCGATAAATAGGGTGTAGTAAAAAAAATTTTTTGTCTGTATTACGAACGGTGAATAGTTACATTCTTCGTCCATTACACTCGGTTTTGTTATATCTTAACGCTACCGCAGTAACAGCTTAGCTGATATTGACTTTGTTTGACTGCTGCAGCTGTATGAAGTATCACATGATTTTGTTTAAATTATTACCAGGTCAATACGTAGACCAGCCCCAATGGCAGTCAAGATTTATTATTCTACTGAATCTCAAAACATGATTAATAAGAAGGTGGCAAACAGCAAACTATTTTTTACAGGAAGAAAACGCAGTTCAGAAAAATAATTTGATTCAAATGGGAGCGTTGATTTTGTATCATCCGATGGCTTTATAGTTAATTGTGATGTCTTCAATGTGGAGTATACTGATCCTGTCAGTTTTCAGTTACGGCAACAGGTCTGCTGTTGACTATTACGTGCTTGTACCCCAGTTTGATTAAATTAACTCTAAATATATTCGTGGCAGCAGCGCAAGAGTATAGCTACATTTCCACTTTACTATTAACTAATGAGAGTAATGAACCAGGCGGATTACAAAACGGGAATGAAGAGACTATTGACAACTTATGATCAAACTCATTCAGATGCTCCAAATAAGCAATACAAAGAATGATTCGAGAAGAAGATCACTAACAATCAATTATTGCGTATTTGTATTGCAAGTTGTAAATAAATATTAAGTGTTTAATCATAATCAAACTTACTATAAACATACACCGTACCGGGTCTCAGGTCCCGCAAAGGAGGGTTTCCGAATTGAATAGTATACCTTCAGACTCGGATGGGGAAGTCCTCAACTCTAACACGGTGCGTCCCAACGACTGATAGGGAATGTTCCTGTAGATATACATGACAGGTGTGAATAAGGCTTACGAAATAAAGACCCGCGGATCAGCTGAGGACATGGCGTAGGGTAGCAGCTACACCATTACTGAACCGAGGCTGGCAGAGTTAAAAACTCTGATAGGTTCGGTACCACATACTTACAGGCGGATAACAAATCTCGATTAAACCAGCTCTGAGACCGCAATGGGGAACGCAAAGGAAAGCCACACCATTATCATTTCCAATAAAAGTCGAAATGGCAAGTAACTATAAAGTTTTGAGACGTACTGATCATGAAAATCGGAATCCAAGATCCAGCAGGGGAAGAAATTACACAATTAAAAACAGGGTCTCCCAGGTCGTCATCCCGCGGAATCCCTGCAATAACGTAGTTAGATCTCCAAAACCCTTGAAGATAAAATTTTACCCTTAAAGATCTGCTCTTAGAATATTCAGAGTATGTTTGAGTCGGGTAAAGGCTCATCACCATCAAAGAGATGAAACTATTATAAGTAGAGGCCATTGGGATCAGTGAAATGCAGTGACCTGGAGCAGGGGATTACAACATAGATAACCATAAAATGTTCAACCAACAAGAGAAAAAAAGAAGGCGTGGATGACTAAGGAAAACTACATAATTTCCATATTCAATTAGCTGTTGTGACAATTTTTACAAATGTACAATTTATGCCAGAAATATTTATACAGTAATACCTTTTGTTTTAAATGACTGTAGCGCATAATCCTACCGTGCACAAGCCGTGCTACAATGCTCTTTCGTGGCTTTTCTATGCTTTTATATTGCTTAAATGCCGTCATGAAAAGTTCACTTTGGTCGATAATCACTTTAGTTAACTTAATTCGTGATAATTAGTTACCAGAAGTTGTTTTTTACACATTTTAATATTTTAATAAAACTAAATTGTCTATTAATACTCTCGATTAAACTTATTCGGCGTAAGGTAAAATTTATAGTTTCACGATTACTGTTCATTTATCAACTCTCAACGTCCTGACTTGTAAGAACTTTATTTTGTCTCTTACGAACGTTTCCATTACATTCCTAGTACTTGTATTTTAATTCTTCAACTTTATTAGAACTTATTTGGACAATGTACCTCTATGTAATTTCTCTTGTACTTTTTTAACACGAACTTGTAAGCATAATGAATACACATATTAGTTAAGGTTGCTGTATTAATTCTCAATTCTGTTAAAAACAAAATCTCTATATTAAAAATGTTTAAAAAATTTGCCAATTATTTAGATTTCACTCCTAACCGATATGTTTATTCATCCCCGAAGCAACCGTAGTTACCAATTAACTACGTCACTATTTATTCAACGTTATATTGAAACAATAGCTAAACTATTTTCGTGACTCCAGCGAGTGGGCTTTAAGGTTTTCTCCAAAATTGTAGAATTTCCGACCATCAATTCTGTCAAGTCAAGAACGATTATTTAACAAATTACTCTGCGTTCAAAACAAAATCATCACTTTAAATACAACCTAATCACAATTTTAGTTTCATCTACGAGACCTCACAACTTTACATTACACTCTCGACATTACGTTTCATAAAACACACACTCAACACGACTCACACTTCACACACTCAACACCACCTCACACACTCACACACTCACACACACACTCACACACCACACACTCACCACACTCACACACTCACACACTCACACACACTCACACACTCACACTACTCACACATCACACACATCACACCTCACACACTCACACCTCACACACTCACACACTCACACGCTCACACACCACACACCACTCACACACTCACACACTCACACACACACTCACACACTCACACACATCACACACTCACACATCACACCTCACACACTCACACACTCACACACTCACACCTCACACACTCACACACTCACACTACATCACACACTCACACACTCACACACTCACACACTCACACACTCACACACTCACACACTCACACACTCACACAACACACATCACACTCACACACACACACTCACACACTCACACACTCACACACTACACACACTCACACACTCACACACTCACACACTCACACACTCACACACTCACACACTCACACATCACACACACTCACACACTCACACATCCACACACACTCACACACTCACACACTCACACACCTCACTCACTACACACACACTCACACTCACAACTCACACACACTCAACACTCACACACTCACACACTCACACACTCAACTCACACACTCACACACTCACACACTCACACACTCACACACACACACACTCACACACACACACACACACTCACACACACACACTCACACACTCACACACTCACACACACACTCAACACTCACACACACTCACACACTCACACACACACACGTCCACACTCACACACAACACACTCACACTCACACACACACACACACTCACACACTCACACACACACTACACACACACACCACACCACACACTCACACACCACACATTCACACACCCACACACACACTCACACACTCACACGCTCACACACACACACTCACACACTCACACACTCACACAATCACACAATCACACACTCACACAGTCACACTCACACACACACACACACCACACACTCACACACTCACACACTCACACACTCACACACACACTCACACACTCACACACTCACACACACACCACACACTCACACCCTCACTCACTAACACACTCACACACACTCACACACACACACCACACACTCACACCCTCACTCACTAACACACTCACACACACTCACACACTCACACACACACACTCACACACTCACACACTCACACACTCACACACTCACACACTCACACACTCACACACAACACCACACACTCACACACTCACACACTCACACACTCACACACTCACACACTCACACACTCACACTCACACACTCACAAAAACACACACACACACGCTCACACACTCACACACTCACACACTCACACACAAACGCACAAACGCACAAACACACAAACAAGCAAACAAGCAAACACACAAACACACACACACACACAAACGTACAAGCACACAAATACACAGACACACAAACAGACAAACACACAAACACACTCGCGCACGCACACGCTCACGCACACTCACACGCACACGCTCACGCACACGCACACGCACGTGCGCACAGACACAGACACAGGCACAGACTCAGACGCAAACGCAGACCTAGACGCAGACGAAAACGCAGGCGCAGACGCAGACGTTGACGCTGAGGCAGACGCAGACGCGGACGCGGGCTCGGACGCGGACGCGTGCGCAGACGCAGGCGCAGACACAGACACAGACACAGACACAGACACAGACACAGACACAGACACAGACACAGACACAGACACAGACACAGACACAGACACAGACAGACACAGACACAGACCCATACGCTGACGCAGACGCAGATGCACACGCACACGCGCACGCAGACGCAGACACAGACACATGAACAGACACAGACACAGACACAGACACAGACAGACACATATGCAGACACAGACACAGACACAGACACAGACACAGACACAAGACACAGGTGCAGGCACAGACACAGACACAGACACAGACACAGACACAGACACAGACACAGACACAGACACAGACACAGACACAGACACAGACACAGATACAGACACATACACAGACCCATGCGCAGACGCAGACGCAAACACATACACAGGCACAGGCACAGGCGACTGTGCCTGTGCCTGTGTATGTGTTTGCGTCTGCGACACAGGCACAGACACAGACACATACACGGACACGGACATGGACACGGACAAAAACACAGACACAGACTCAGACACAGACGCAGATACAGACACAGACACAGACACAGACACACACACACACACACACACACACACACACACACACACACACACACACACACACACACACACAGACACGGACACGGACACGGACACATACACGGACACGGACACAGAGACTGACACAGACACAGGCATAGACACAGTCACAGACACAGACACAGACACAAGACACAGGCGCAGGCACAGACACAGGCACAGGCACAGACACGGACACAGACACAGACACAGACACAGACACAGACACAGATACAGACAGACACAGACACAGACACAGGCACAGACACAGACAGACACAGACACAGACCCATACGCAGACGCAGACGCAGATGCACACGCACACGCGCACGCAGACGCAGACATAGACACATGAACAGACACAGACACAGACACAGACACAGACACAGACAGACACATACACAGACACAGACACAGACACGGACACAAGACACAGGTGCAGGAACAGACACAGGCGCAGACACAGACACAGGTGCAGGAACAGACACAGGCGCAGACACAGACACAGACACAGACACAGATACAGACACAGACATAGACACAGACACAGACACAGGCACAGACACAGACACAGACACAGACACAGACACAGACACAGACACAGACACAGACGCATACGCAGACGCAGACGCAGATGCACACGCACACGCGCACGCAGACGCAGACACAGACACAGACACAGACACAGACACAGACACAGACACAGACACAGACACAGACACAGACACAGACACAGACTATAATGTAGTGGTTGAAGTGGTATAAATTATAAAATATGTTGTAAATATTATTAGTAAAGAAATAAGTGTAAAAGTTCTCATAAACAAATCGTTAAACTAACTGGAGGTACTAACCATTCACCACAAATAATGCCTTTGTCCCAGTCGGTAATTTAAAGTGGGGAGGTTCATTATTTTGATTTGCTTAATTATCTCAATTTCTGCTTGATTACTTCCACTGAACATCAATATAAGAAAATTGCAATGTAACACTAACAAAAAAGATCTCGGAATAAAAATGGTCTCGGACGCCAAGTTATTTTTAATAATGCTCGGAATAACTAAACCGAGGCTGTTTACAACAATAAAAATTTATCAAAATGTTAAAATATAAAAAAATATACAGACTATGGTTATTAAATATTTAAAGTGATAGGGTTACATAAAATATATCATAAAAACTAATTGTAAAAACCTTAAATTACTAAAAAATCATTAAACATTAAATACCCGTTACAAAATATGATACATCTTCTTGAAAACCCCTGGTATTATAAAAAATAATGCAGAAATGCAAACCACGGTGACGTAATCCTTGTGTCAATGTTGCGCAATATATTGCAATAACAATGCTTTTATGTTGTCAACCACACCCAAACTGGAATTTTATTTCTTATAAATTTATCTTCATGAAATGGAATAATCCGCTTAATGCATTTTCTCGAAATTTTCAAATAAAAATTGGAATCATTAAATGAAAGCGTAAGCAACAGTAAAATTAAATGATACTTAAAATGTATTTAAAGTGTAAATCCAAATGAAAGTAAAAGAAAGAAAAGTAAAAGTAAAGTGCCTGAAAAGAGCAAATGTTTTAATTTTTAGTATAATGCGTTAAAATATCTTACCATCAAGTCAATGGTACTTTCACTAAATTTAGGTGGAAAACCCAAAAAAAGCTTCCTACTCAACATACGGTTCATTAAGTACTAAAATGGACGCCTAGAATATCAGACGATGATGAAACCGTGCGCGAAAAATTTGCGCAAAGAATTAAGTCAACGATGACGCATTGCGCGAATAAAATGATCAGAAAAATAATTTGAAGTGGGAGTATAAACCTTTAAGGAATATATACCCTTAAGAAGCTATGCAACTTAAGTTACACCGAAATGCAAATTAAGTTGCCTACCACATATTTACAAAGCATTAATTAATAAAATTTTTCTTATATTTACAACTGAATGAACGAAAGATTAAATTACGGTATATTTTAATACAACTCAAAATGGATTGTTACAAGAGACAGACACAGACACAGACCCATACACAGACGCAGACGCAGACGCAGAAAGAGACAGACACAGACACAGACATAGACACAGACACAGGCACACTCGCATTCATGCACGCACGCACGCACGTACGCACGCATGCACGAACGCACGCACGCGCACACACACACACATTCAACTGTTGTATATATATATATATATATATATATATATATATATATATATATATATATATATATATATATATTGTAAGGCTAGTTTTCAACATTATTATTTTACAGAACGTTAGCTGAAATACTGTATATCTAACAAACACGTTCAATAATGTAGTAATTATCATAAACAACAGGAATTGCGTCAGTATTTATAAAAATATAACTAATGTGATGCAGTGTGTCACCAAAACTTAAGAGCAGCATTTATCAAGTTTATGGTATTACTCTTACAATGTCTCACAATTTCTAGTTCTAAAGGCAGCACTGATTTAAAGGCAAATGTCCTAAACGATGCCTAGACCGGCTCTAGATAATGTCAAAAAGTATGAAGAAGTAGAAAATTAAAATAAAAAATAAGTCACATTTAAGATTAGCAGTGCAGACCTAGAAACTTTTCTAAGAGTTCATTCTAAGAATTCTAGAAATTCTAGGAATTCCCAAAGATAACATGATAATGACGCAAACTTATGGGACGGGAAATCCACAGATTGTTAGTAGAATTGATCGGCCAGTTTCTACAGTTTTTGTTTTGACATTGCGATGTTTCGGAAGCGAACTCTGCTTCCGTCATCTGGCTGAATCCTAAGAACCACTATACAGGCTGTTACAAATTCATTTCACACTGCAGGGATCTCGGAAGCGGTAAGAGGTACCAACGAGCTTAAATGGGGGCAAAGTTGCGTGGACCAACATTATGGCTCTAAACAATTAAGGCTAACATGATTAGTTTTCGAAATATTTGAAAAAAAACGAAATTTTGGAAATCTGATTTTGTTTCATTTCAGCCTTGTTTGAGGTGATATTGAAAAAAGAAGAACACTTCCTCATGGCAACTTTTTGCTCTCTATCGAATTGCATTATCAATTTTTATATGTAACGTTTCGTCCTTTCAAGACCATTATCAACTTAATTTTTTTAAATACGGCCCTGGAAATTTTATTACATTTTTGCAAGCGTTAATAACCGTAATACTGTACTGCCTCACCTCGAACAAGATCCAGACGTTTTGTCTTGAAAAATTCATCTTCAATGTATTCTTTCCAAATTTATCTAAATTTTTAATTTATATTAATATGTTTATTGAATTATCGTACACTTTAAGTGTCGTTAGACTCTGTGAAATTCACCTAGTTATTTAAAGCATTACCAAGTGACCATGTATTACAATTTTGATTTTAGTATGACAAATTAATTCCTAAAAATTCATATGAACAACCAAAACAAAAATGAATATTCTACTTGAAAAAATTACAATAAATGTTCAAAAACATTTCCGTTTTCTTGTATACGAAGATCTATCCGTCTCGCAATATTTTGTACTGCCCTTTGAATAACCCTTCTTCTCAAGGAGTTAAATCCATTGAAGATATTTGCCCTCAATTCTTCTATGTGGTTGGAAACTTCTTTATAAATTTTATTTTTCAACGTTCCCCATAAAACAAATCATGAGGGGATAAATCGGGCGAGCATGCTGGCCACTCAACTACCTCACCATTTCCTATCCAGTGTCCGGGAAACTCTTGGTTTAGAAAACCCCTGACATTTCTAGTGTTGTGTAGCGGTGCACCATCTTGTTGGAACCATACGTGTGGTAATACATTTAACGGAATATCCTGCATGTATGCCTCAAACTCAGTTGTCAGAAAATTGCGATATCTATCACGGTTTAAATTTCCCTTATAAACGAAAGGTCCTATAATGTGGTCTCCAAAAATGTCGGCCCATACATTTAACGAATATTTTATTCGGTTTCTTATAGGCCTGTTTTCTCTTGGATTGTGTTTTGCCCAGATGTGTTCTGTATTTCTGTTAAAAATACCGCAGTTAGAAAATTACTTTCATCTGTCCATATAATATTATGTAAAAAAATCGGGTTATTTTGTAATTGCTGACGCAACCAATTGCAATATGTTAAAGGTCGTTGTGTCTCCTGGCCTAAGAAATGTGTATTTTAAAGGGTTTATACAGATTGTGTCTGAGGGTTCTCCATACTTTTACATGACTCATTCCTGGTAAATTAATATTCAAAGAGATTTCTCTCGTTGATTTATGTGGGTAGTTATTAATCTAGCATAATTTAAAAAATATATTTTTGTAACTATAGCTTAAAAAAATTAAACAAACCTCATCTATAACGGCTTCTGTTTCATTTTGTCGTAACCGGTTACCATATTTCTTTGTAGGTTTCTCGAATACCCCAATTTCAGTCAAATTCCGATCTAATTTTTGAAATAAGGTTCTATGAGGCTGCTCTTTTTCAGGATATTCATTCAAATACATTTCACACGCTCTTTCAAAGTTGCGATTACATATATAATAAATTTGGATCATATTACGTTTATCTTCATTTGAGAAGGCCATACTGAATAACAGACAATAACTCAAATCAGAAAAATTTAAATAATTACTGTCAGTTCTTTAGTATCTGTTTGTTTCTTAGCATATTAGTCACGGCAATCTTTATAATTATAACTAATTCCTCTTTTTCAAAAGTCAATATTCTTTGGCAAATGTTGAAAATGAAGATAAGCGTAATCGCAACTGTGAAGGACCATGACAGTAGCAATTATTTTGAATGAATATCCTAAAAAAAATTAGATCGGAATTTGTCTCAATTTTGAGCAGTGGGGGAGACACGTAGAAATAAATATGGTCATTAAAATGTTTTATTATAATGAATTATGGTTTAAAAAATGACTAAAATAACATTGAGGGTAAATATCTTCAATGGATTTCACTTCTTGAGAAGAACGGCGTCCAAATTTTGCGAGACGGATAGATTTTTGACTTGCGGCTAATCCAAGAAAGATGCGAACCAATAGGAAATAAGCTTCGAAAGTATAGTATCATAATAGTTTACACAACAGTTTCGACGTCAAACTCGGGAAGCGCTGGTAGCCTTATGGAACTTGGCTTGCTTGGCACGCGGGTCGCGTAGGTTCGATTCCTGCCTCATGCACTTTTTTTTTTAATGTTAGGTTACAGTAGTTTTGTTTATCTAATCTACTTTTGTTACGTTACGGTAGTTTTTTTTTATTACTATTTCACATTAGAATGTCAGGTTTTAAAGCGCGCCGCACGCGCGAAACAAGGAAAAGCGTGATTGGGCCGCATCTTTCTAGGATTAGCCACAAGTGATTTTTGTGTACAAGAAAACGGAAATGTTTTTGAACATTTACTGTAATTTTTTAAAGTATAATATTCATTTTTGTTTTGGTTGTTCATATGCATTCTTAGGAATTAATTTGTCATAATAACATTAAAATTGTAACGTTTTAATTTTGACGCAGTAACTTATGGAGTATGTATGACCATACATGGTCACATGGTAATATTTTAAATAACTAGGTGAATTTAGGGTCTAGCGACACTTAAAGTGTACGATAATTCAATAAACATAGTAATCTAAATTATAGATTTGGATAAATTTGGAACGAATACATTGAAGATGAATTTTTCAAGATAAAACGTCTGGATCTTTTTCGAAGTGAGGCAGGTACCATATTACGGGTTATTAATGCTTCCAAAAAATGTAATAAAATTTCCAGGTCTGTATTTAAAAAAATGAAGTTGATGATGGTCCTGGAAAGACAAAACGTTACATATAAAAATTGATAATGCTATTCAATAGGGCAAAAAGTTGCCATGAGGAAGTGTTCTTCTTTTTTCAATATCACCTCAAACAAGGCTGAAATGAAACAAAAACAGATTTCCAAAATTTCCTTTTTTAACAAATATTTCGAAAACTAATCATGTTAGCCTTAATTTTTTAGAGCCATAATGTTGGTCCACTGATTGTGCAACTTTGACCCCATTTAAGATCGTTGGTATCTCTTACCGTTTCCGAGATCCCTGTAGTGAGAAACGAATTTTTAACAGCCTGTGTACTCACTTGACTCTAATTCATTTATCTCTGATTTTTTCTCAAGCACACACACACACACAATATATATATATATATATATATATATATATATATATATATATATATATATATATATATATATATATATATATATATATATATATATATATATATATATATATATATATATATATATATATATATATATATATATGCGTAGTAGTTTATTGCGCATGTTGCTTAGTAACCTATGATACAAGTGTGTTAGTAATAGAACATCCGCCATATTCACCAAGTTTACAGGTTCATACACCTAATTAAGAAGGAAATACTCAACCATGGCGATCACGATTATTAGTGACCTGAAGATTGCAAATAGGAGTTTGCCGAAACGTCGCCTAATCAAGGAAGGTTCTTACAAGAATATATATACATATATATATATATATATATATATATATATATATATATATATTGATTTTAAGGTTTCCACGAGTGTTCTGTATAATCTTCTTTTTACAGGTTTTTTCTCGTGTATCCGTATTCCATTTATTATTATAAGAACTATTGGCGTTTAGACGAAGTTTCGACCAGGTCCCCACTGGTCATTTTCAAATCTGCTACTTCGATCTACTTAGTGTAATGAGTATCGAACTCATCTCCTTTGGTTTCGCGTTGTATTTATATACTGTTTCTTGTTGGTCCTCTCCACTTTCACTTTCTCTTTCTCCCTTGGCTTTATCGTTTTCATTTTTGTTGTTTTTATTTTTGTGATTGATTTTTCTTTTAATAACGGTTTCCATGTTAAATCAGTGGAACCTGGCCGAAACGACGTGTAAACGTCAAATCTGGAATTTATAAATAAAGCGTTTTCTGAAAATGTGCTGCCTTAGATCAGTCCAACTTCTCTGTTGTTTTAAAATGGTCAAAGATACTTCTTTTTCGTTTATGACAGTTTATAATTTACTACCTCTAATGCTTGTTTATTGGCTAGTAAACAATATTTTCTTGGGAAAGACACCTAAAATCATTAACAACTAGAATTCTCATACCAAAGAAGTAGTTTTAATGTTAAAGACTATTATTATTGTTCTCTAAATATTTAAAAGTAGTACATTACGTTGGCTTGGTCACATTGAGAGAATGAACAACGCAAGATTAAGGAAGAAAATATATGTGGGTGAGATTAGAGGTAAGGTAGAATAAATGATAAAAGAAAGAAAGATAAGGAGTTTTAAAAATGAAAGGATATGTCAGAGACAATGTATGAATCTTGCGGAAGCTAGGTGTGCAGGGATAGGAAATCATGGAGAATGAAAAATAAATAAGCCTAGCCCGCAAGGGAATGGCGTGAAGGGTATGTTGTGTTATTATTATGTTAATAATAATAATGACCATTAACTTCAAAATAGTTACACTAAACGTGGAGGAATCTAAACAAATCAAGGAACCATTCCAAATAAAGTAGGAAACATAAAAATAAATATGTATTGGGCAAAAGTGAGAAAAATAAGGATTCAGAAGTATGAAGATCTCTAAGAATCGTGATAAGGAAAACAGTCCGCAGCATGTGTAGCCGACCTACAATACGTTTTCGCTCGCTGCATTATTATACAGGGTAATACACGATTATTGGACCTACATTCTAAAAATATTTAGGTATATACAGGGTGATTGACAAAAAGATGTCAACCCAAACCTGTGTTTTTTTAGTGGAACACCCTCTATATATATGTATTTTTGGATTCACTGTTGTCACCACGATTTTGAAAATCTGTTTATACTACCGACTATTAATAATAGTCTACTAACAAACAAACTGAGAAATTTCTCGAAAACATGTAAAACTATACAGAATGATTAACTTACGCGAAATGAAATTTTTCTCAATTGTTTCAAATGCAACATTCTGTATATTTTTTCACATTTCGACTCCCCGTAAAAAGTAGATACTAATTGATAATAGGTTTCATAGCCATAAGGCGGACCCTTCTTGAGATATTGACGCTTTTACGTAAAAATATTCTAAAATACAAATTTACTATGATAATAGAACAACAATAAAGAGGAACAATTGCATCTATTGTTTTGACGTTTGTATAATCATTAAAATATTGTTCCATTAGTTTGTTTGTTTTTGGACTGTCGTTTTGTCAATTTTTGTATAAAATGAATTTTTCCAAAGAAGAAATGGTCGATATGATCTTTATTTACGGCGAAGCCCAAAGAAACGCTTTGCTGGCTACCCCTTTGTACTGTGAACGATGCCCAGAGAGAAGACAGCCACGGAAAGAATCGTTCATGAATATAGCTGAGAGATTTATAAATTCTGGAAGTGTGTGTTATCCCAAGCGCGCAAAAACATGCCCAAATGAGGAAAATGAGTTTCAAGTTGTGCAATCTCATAGAAAATCCGCAAATTAGTACCAGAGAGCTAAGTACACACCCAGACCTAAATAGAAATAGAGTTCGCAGCTTTATTAAAAAAAAAACAAATTGCACTCTTATCATTTCGAACAACATCAAGGTTTAAGTGAAATAGATTTTCAAAATCGTGAATCTTTCTGTCAATCGTTAACTACTAAAGTCAATGAAGAACCCAATTATGTTAACATTCTATTTACCAGCATCGATGGTCAGTTAATGAGTGGGGTGGTATAATCAATATTAATGTGGTTGGTCCTTTTTTCTTTGAGAAAGATATTTCCAGTTTTTGGAAAATAATTTACCCGAGCTTTTGGAAATATCGAGGTAGACAATATTCGTACGATGTGGTTTCAACTGTATGGCGCCCCTTCACACTATGCAATCAATGTTAGGCAATATCTCGATAGAAATTACCAACATCCTCCCACCACAAGCGAAGATATGAAAAATATAATTAGAGCTGCGTTTCAATCCATTTCGCCTCTAATGTTGTTGCGATTGACTCTTTAGTTTACCGAGCGAATTACAAAGTGTTTGAATTTATGGTTTTATTCGTTTAGGTTTACTTGTTCAACGTATTTTTAGGTGTAGGGAATTATTTTATTGTTTAGTTATTAATTAAGTTTTCCCATCAGTTAAAGAATTTATTAGACATTCGTATTTTCTTATTTGCTCTGGATTTTGTTTTATATGTTCTTCTGTATGTCAATATTTTCAAATAAAACGTCAATATCTCAAGAAGGGGTCGTCTTATGGCTATGCAACCTATTATCAATTAGTATCTACTTTTCACGAGGAATCGAAATGTGTAAAAATATACAGGGTGTTGCATTTGAAAAAATTGAGAAAAATTACATTTCGCGTAAGTTAATCAATCTGTATAGTTTACATGTTTTCGAAAAATTTCGGTGGTATAAACATATTTACAAAATCGTGGTGCACTGCTCGCATCGTGGTTCCAAAGTGAACTCTATTTTGGTACTGAAGTGACGATATCTGCAGAACGGTTAGTGATACAGATGCAAACTTCTATACTTTGATTCTAAATGTAACACTGAATCCAAAAATGCAAAAATATACAGCGCGTTCCATTTAAAAAACACAGGTTTGGGTTGGCATATTTTTATCAATCACCCTATATATACCTAAATATTTTTAGAATGTAGGTCCAATGGGTAGGTCCACACCAAAATTGGTTTTGATACCTCTAATAGTTAAGGAGAAATCCTTCGTCCACGCAGTAGACACCCACCATGTGTAATTGGCTAGTAGGTGCAACAAATGTGGCAAGAAAAATAAAATGAACTTCTGAGGAAGATTTTGCTTAGTACTTTTAGTATTTATTTCTGGTATAAAACATTATTTTTGTTTCTGGTTTGTTACACATAACGTTCTTATTATGCTAAGATAGCATTATTTTTAAGTTTTTTAGCAACTGTTAAAGTCCCCATATGTATTTAAAATCTCCCGCATCCCCTCGTACAGCCACACTGCGCCACACATGTATTATCTAAGGACGAAGCATTTTTCGAGTCGATTGATTCATTTTTTTCCACGCAGTGAATCGCATATGAAATTAAAAGTATTTTTTAACCCAAGACTATTTGTAGTGTAGATTATAACACTTGGTAAGATCACTATATTCATATACCATTTGTTGCGTAATTGTAAGATTTGTGATAATGATCTAACTCTCAAAGTTCAATTTCTAGCTTACATTGCAAAACTATATTCTAGAGTGGTCCAAAGTCATTTCTATCTAGTTTTTGAAAAATATACATTTCATCGGTGATTTGACGTAAATAATATAAAATGCTTTGCACAGTTTGAAAATTATTTCTTAATTACTTACCACTGTTTTATATGTAGCTAATAATGTTCCTTGTAGGGAAGGTTCGTTTAATTTTATTAATTGGACGGGCAAGATGAAAGACTAAAGATCACGATAACAAACATGTTTACTAGCGATTAGATCAAAGGTAGAAATCATTTTAACCAATCAGAAGTTCTAAAAAGTGTTATACAGCAATCTATTATAATACTTACTATGTTATGCTTAACTAACAAATAAAATTAAAATATTCCATTTCCTAATCGATTACATACATACTCGAAGCTACATGCAAATTTATAAATTATAAAAAATAAACAAGGAAGTCTAGTTCACAAAAACAATACAGGTGAATGATGCAAGTATATTATATAATATTACCTACTAAAGCATCTGACCTACATATTGAATGAGAAAGTAAATTGTAGTATAATTTCACTTTTGGATTAACGGATAATCGTGTCAGTAATATTACGATTGCGTTCAACTTAGTTTATTATATAATTACAACTGTTTTTGTGTATTTTTTAACTTAATCTAGGGTAACGCAAATAATAAAGTTATTAATAATTAAAAAAGTTTTTAAATATAAATGTCGAAAAGGTGATTAGTGATAAAAAAGTGCAATGTTTATGTTTCTTATGTTTTGTGAATTCGATGGTGTTGGAATAAAACATGATTTACCACATGGAACAATTAAAATCAGCCCAGATTCTCATTTTGCGATATTTATGGCATTATTTATGATGTGCACTATAGAAGTTGTATTAATTAAAATATTCATATATGAAGAATCCTTACAGGACAGAACTTGACTGAGGTAGGTTAATTAATACAGAATCTACCAATTTCTATTACTTGTGAAATTTTAGATTTACGGCAGAACATATCTTGGGTCAATCCAGAAATAGAATATTATCATAAAAATCAGTAACAGAAAAATAACAAAGCTAAAGCTATGGAAACGCAATTTTGTATGCCTTATCTATGTTTTCAGACAGTATTTTACAAGTAAACTTTTTAATTGTGTATAATTTTTTAGAACTCCATTTACCTATCTGTAAAGCGACATTAATTTTATTCATATAGTAATTTATACCCAAATGCGGGAAAAATAATGAGAGAAATTGAATTTTGCAGTTAAAATCTAACCCAAATTCATAAGAATAATACACTCACCGACTTTAAATCCGGGACAATCATAATTTTTATTAAGTTGAATTTATCAAAACTTTTTCCTCCGTTGACTGATTTTAAAGGTTTTTTTAATATAGATAAATGTGTTGGTTTTAATTAATTTTATTCGATTTTTGAACTTATAATTTACACGGCAAGATATATAGGGAAACAAAAAATATGATTAATAAAATACTTATCTTTTTTGGGTTTTTTAATGGTGTATTTGAAATTATACAATCTAAACGTTTCGATAACACTTACAGTTATCGTCGTCAGTAGTAATACCTATTAAAATTGTTAAAGATGTTGTAAGCAATTTTGTCAAAGTTGAAAAATTAAAACATAAACATCAGCCTGCTATTAATATAACAGTTTGAGAAACGTATAAAGCCAACTATAGTATTAAATTTTAGTAAAGAATAACTAGGTCATTAAAAATTAAATATTGATAAACTGTCTTAAAGATGAGAAATCAGAACACCCTCGAACGGCGAAGACTAACAATGAAAAATGTCAGTCAAAAAACACATTTAACAAAATTTAATCAAGTTATGATATAAGTGTAAAGTTGTAAAAAACTTCAATTTGAAAATGATAGAAGCATTCATAAATATAAACATGACATCAAATAAAATAGTACAGTTAAATCTAACAAAGAGATACCTTTGTTAATAATTGAAATTAACAATTAAAAGCATAATGCAGAACGTTTTTTGTAATTTTTTTTTAATTTTAATCTTAATTTCAACCACTTATGAATTATAGTGCTGTGGTCATTTAACATATAATTGGTAAAGCATTTGCTTCAAACTCTAGGAAAAACACAACAAAAAACCTAGACATACCAAAAATCAAAATTAAAATCAATATCAAGACGTATCATTATGCCTTTTTTAATTATGAGATGCCAAAACCTACCTATTTAAACGGAGATTTTCTTCTTGTCTATTAAAATTATTAGGGTATTTATATATCGCAATAGCCTCACGTTTTAAACGAACCTAATAATGAGTTTGTCTTGACAAAATTTCCATCTTGTCAAATTGAATGTCATGATTTAGGTTATTCAAAGCATGGTCAGCCAACCCAATCTACAAAATCTCATATGTTCTTTATGTCTTGTGTCAAAGTTACGTTTTGTAGTTCCAATGTATACTTTTCCACATGAACACGATAACTTGTACACTCCGGAAGATGATAATGGGTTTGAAACATCTTTAGGTGATCTTAAACGTTCTTTAATTGTTCTTGTAGGTTTAATAATAGTTCTAATACCATAATGAATTAGGATTTTTTCAATTCTATCTGTAATATTAGCTATAAACCGAAGAAAAGCAGTACCAACATTAAGAACTGGTTTTTATTTAAGGTTATGTCTAAAAGGTGTAATAACAGTATTAATATCTGTAAGTGAATATCCGTTATCTTGTAAGGATTTTGTTGAATACTTATTCATCCTTAAAAAATTCAGGGTCACAAATTCGTTTTACTGGATCTACTAAAGATTTAATTACACCAATTTTTTGGCGTGGATGGTGGTTGGATAATTTATAAAGATATCTATCACTGTGTAAACCTTAAAAGACAGTGAATTATTATTTTTAGATATTAATACGTCAAGAAATGGTAAACTTCCATTAGTAGGCCAACTAAGAACGGCCGTCGGCCATATCTCAGGAATGGATTATAGCACAGGTTCGGGAAAAAAAATTTTATAACAAAAGTGGCCTCGAGAAACGCCTGGAAATTATTTTCAGAATTGTAGGTTCACCGCTAGAGAGCATATTTGACAGTTAAAATTTTAAAAAGCAACATTTTTCAAAATTTACTCAATTAAGGGGCATATTAAATATTATAATCAGATTCCTCGACAAATTCTGCATATTTTTTATTTGACAAGTTCAAATAGGGGGAGTGGGAACCTTGTTACGAAAAAACGCCTTTAATTTAGGTTCTACTTGACCGATTTTAATAAACTTGACGTTGTTTGAAACAGCTTTTGTTAAACAATAGAAAATTTGTAAATTTGAAGCAATCTGATTAATACCATAAATGCTAGAGGGCGCTGTTTAATATTTTTTTAATATTGTGTTTTCTCTTTATAATTTTAAATGGAAGCATACAAATTTAAGTAGGTCTTTAAAAAGTAGACTAAATTAGTAATAAAACAGTGAAAAACTGCAAGTCGATATCTTTTTCCTATCCTGAGATATCTTAAGAAACAGGTAAATGGCGGGAATTGTTCTTCCAACGTCTAGTAGGCTAGTTAAATTTAGCTTGGATGAAAAGATCTTACTTTGGTCTGCAGTAATTTAAACTGTTATCATACTAATGTTATGGTTGCCGCTAGATTACCTACATGTAATGCGGTCTCTACTAACAATGAGAACAAATTATAAAATAATGTGATAAATCTAACATTTTTTTAATTATGTAAGAATGTTATATTTGTTTTCAAGCGATGTGTTAGTAAATCAAAAGCATAAAATATCAATAAAAACCAATATTTGCCCAGCAAAAAATTTGAATTACGATTTACTGATGACAACAAAATTAGTAAAGAGGGCCATGTAAGATATAAAATAAATTCCCTGTTGAAAACAAGCAAGCTATGATTTTCACGCATATGTCAAAAATTATTCATCGTGTTGCATTTAATAGACTTTCTATATCTTTTCGTACCAAAATGATTCTTACAAATGAAGAAGCATTTGATATGTTGGCAGTTTATTTTGAATGTATGAGAAATGCAACCGTTGCTGCTAGAGTGTATGCACTGCAGTACCCAAACAGATGGCATTACAGCAGAAAAGTTTTTCCCCGACTCGCACGCCGTGTGCGTACTACTGGAAATGTGAATCTTCCTGTGTACCGAAGACAACGAAGAGGTAGAACAGAGGAAAATGTTATTGACGTTTTAGCTTATGTAAATGTTAACCCTCATTCAAGCACCAGAGCTATATCCAGAGACTTCGGTATATGTCGAACCACCGTCCAAAATATTTTAAGAGAACACAGGTGACTACTTATTTATTAATGCATGTTTTATTCGGTATTATAATGATAAAAATGTTTTAATTTTTTTCGCTTGTCGTTATATGTTTATGTCCAGTTTCAATAAAACAACAAATTATTTAATGAAATTATCTTACGCTGTGTGAATAGATTTTAACTAACAACATTAAGTGAGGCAAACAAAAGTAAAAAGGTACCAATAATAAAAAATAATGAGAGGCCGGGCGAAAAAAATTCGTAATAACATTACGAGAGTTAATGCATTTAAAGCCCAATTTCGTTTACTAACAACGAAGGACTTCAATGTGTCTTATTGATCTGATTACTTTATAATATATACTATTTTAGATTGCATCCATATCACATGGTCCTACACCATAGTTTGAATGCTCAAGATTTCGATACCAGGTTGGATTTTTGTAACTGGCTCTCAAATATGATACACGACGATCCTGAAATACTTTCACGAATTATGTGGACAGATGAGGCTACTTTTCATAGTGATGGTAGTGCAAATCGACATAATATGCACTACTGGTCTGAAACGAATCCCCACTGGATGCAGGAGGTCCAACATCAGGGTCGTTGGTCTGTAAATGTGTGGTGCGGGATTCTAGGTGGAGAAATAATTGTGCCTTTTTTTTAATAAGACTGTTAATGGAGAAAGATATTTAGATTTCTTAAGCAACGAATTGCCACTTCTTTTAGAAGACACCCTTGGTCATTCGTCGTGACATGTTCTTGCAACATGATGGGTGCCCGGCACATTATTCTAAAGATGTTCGGAATTTCTTAGATCAATCATACCCTGAAAGGTGGATAGGACGTGGAAGTTTATTTATTTGGCCACCAAGGTCTCCAGAACTAACTTGTTTAGTTTTTTATTTGTGGGGGCGAATAAAAGATCTCGTTTATACCGATAGACCCACAACAAGAGCTGACATGATTGAAAGAATACGACAGACAATACGAAGTATTTCAAGGGCAGAAATTGAAACTGCTGTTCTCTCCACCCGTCAGCGATTGATTTCATGCATTGAAAATGATGGACGACATTTCGAACATCTAGGGCGACACTAATTACGTAGTTATTTATTTAAGGTTTTAATTGTTAGATTTATCACATTATTGTTTTATAATTTGTTCTCATTCTTAGTAGCGACAGCATTACATTTAGGTAAACTAGCGGCAACCATAACATTAGTATGATAACAGTTTAAATTACTGCAGACCAATGTAAGATCTTTTCATCTAGGCTAAATTTAATAATTTCCGTTAACGCGAACTAGCCTACTAGACGTTGGAAGAACAATTCCTGCCATTTACCTGTTTCTTACGATATCTCAGGATAGGAAAAAGATATCGACTTGCAGTTTTTCACTGTTTTATTACTAATTTAGTCTACTTTTTAAAGACCTACTTAAATTTTTATGCTTCCATTTAAAATTGTAAACAGAAAACACAATATTAAAAAAATATTAAACAGCGCCCTCTAGCATTTATGTTATTAATCAGATTGCTTCAAATTTACTAATTTTCTATTGTTTAACAAAAACTCTTTCAAACAACATCTTGTTTATTAAAATCGGTCAAGCAGAACCTGAATTAAAGGCGTTTTTTCGTAACAAGGTTCCCACTCTCCCCCGCCCCTTATTTGAAGAGATAGACTAAAACTTGTCAAATACAAAATATGCAGAATTTGTCGAGGAATCTGATTATAATATTTAATATGCCCCTTAATTGAGTAAATTTTGAAAAAATTGCTTTTCAAAATTTTAACTGTCAAATACGCCCTCTAGCGGTGGACCTACAATTCTGAAGATAATTTCCAGGCGTTTCTCGAGGCCACTTTTGTTATAAAAATTTTTCCCGAACCTGTGCTATAATCCATTCCTGAGATATGGTCGACGGCCGTTCTTGGTTGGCCACCCGGTACACCATTTATAAAAACCAAAAACTCATGCAGTGCCTCTTCTCCATGTCTGCAAATAACAAATGTGTCATCTACATATGTATACCAAACTGAAGGTTTTTAGGTGTATTTTGTAACGTTAATGTTTCAAATTTTTCCATATAAAAATTAGCTATAACAGGACTAAGGGGGCTACCAATTGCTACACCTTCAATCTGTTCATAAAATTCACTATTCCACTGAGAATATAATTCACATGTCACATGGTACATTTTTTATTACTTTCAATGGTTAAAATACAAAATCAAAATCGCAGAATAGGCTATCAAATCGGTGATAATTTTATCACATCATGTTGACTGTCACATGATTTTAATGAATGAAATTTATGAAAGTTTACTGTCAAAGTGACAAATCGTTTAAAACTGTAGACTTTAAAAAAATGTATTTTCTATTAACGTTCATTATATTCTCTTACCAAATATAACACGTGTTATGATTAATAATCAATGATAATCATAACACTAGTTATATTATACCCGAAAATATGCTGTAGTAAGATCGTGCTGAAAAAGAATGGTTATATTCTTTGGAAAAAGATGATCAATGTATTCAATAGTTTCTTTTAGAGGGAGTTTTGTAAAAAGTGAAACAACAAAAACTTACCATTATATCACCCTCTTCAATTTTGAAACTATGCATTTTTTCAACAAAGTCGACAGAATTTTTAATATAGTGGGGTGTTTTACCTATATGAGGTTGTAATAAAATGTAAGATGTTTTGCAAGACTTATGTAGGAGAACCAATTGCACTAAAGGATTGTTCATGGATTTTTGGTAAACCATATAATTTTGGTCAATAGCTTCAGAGTTAGTTAGTTTCTTTTTTATTTCTTCAGGAATAGATGATAATTTAATCAGTTCTTTAGTTTTTTAAAAGAAACTTTTTTGTTTGATCTTTTGGTATTTCACGATAAGTCTCTGGTTCCAACAATTGTTCTATTGTAACGTTATAATCGTTAATATTTAATATAACAGTTGCATTACTTTTATCTGATTTTAATATTATAGTAGCGCCGGGGAGAGGTGTGTCATGGCGGCCTCGAGAATGGGGATATAATTATTACTATGAAATGCATCTGTTTCCCTTTATCTTAGTGCCAAGTTCCCACTTCAAGGAAGACGGGTTATAATTTATACGTCTGCTATATATTTTAAATGCAAGACTTAAAATCGTATGTCGATTCTAAAGTCAAAGTGCATGACGCTGTCAGATGTCTTCTTCGCTATTTAACCTCAAATTATTCTTCGTATTTCATTTCGTATAATCGCATCGTGTTTTGTAGTTATAATAATTTATCTTCCGCTTCGTAATTTATTAGTTTCCATTGCATTTGTAAACAACAGTTTTTTTTCAAAACTATTATTATTATTAACATTCACTATTACGAGGTAAGTTTACAACGCAAACTGTATTTCCAATTGATTGAATGCATTTATTTGTTTTACAGCAAATAATGATATCATTAAAAGGTAAATCTTTGAAAAGCCAAACTCAAGTAAAGTTGATGAATATACTGCATTATTTTGAGATGGAACGCGGAAACGGGGGGCCAAGTTTACCTTTAACTTCCATTATCCAGGTACGCTAATAATTTTCACTATTTAAATTTGTATTTATGTAATATTATATTTCAACTAACTGCTCTCGCATGCGGTATTTCCGAGAATACCGTAACTCGGACAAAGGCAAGAATGGCTCTCGCTTTAGAATCTGGGAACTCGGCGCCGGATACACCGCAAAAACATAGACTGCGTTTGAAGTTGAAGTCAGAGGAAGTCGACGAATACGTAAAAGACGTTTTGAAACAAAAATTTACACCATGCATGCAACTGGTAAATAATTCAGAAATTATTGCTGAAATGGAGTTAATCACTGTTTAATTTTAGACTCACATATTACTATAGAAAAACTCAACTTAACTTAAAGAAGATAAAATATTTACCTTCAGTAAAACGAGATTGAAACAATTGTTACACAAAATTGGTTTTGAATTCAAAGTTGACGATGGAAGAAGGCGTTTAATTGAGCAGGTTCATATTGCTGGTCCTCGAGCAACATTTTTGCAAAAATATTTTGCTAATAAAAATTGTGGAATTAGTTACGATCCTGTCTTTTTGGATGAGACGTAGCTTTTTAGTCTAGTAATCAATGTCGGAGAGTCCGAGTGAAGATGATAGTGAAAGTGAAGGTGATGACGTTTAATTATAAGATGTTCAATATTTAAATTTAAAGCAAAAATTAGAATCTTATTTACTTTATAACATTGTAAAGAATTATTATATTTAACATACACCTCTGTAGCTGTACATTCGTTATATATATATATATATATATATATATATATATATATATATATATATATATATATATATATATATATATATCAATATATTTATCTATTAGTTATAGTTGGTTTCTAGATGGGACCTACTCACCCTGTATGAATGTATTACAAAAATATCAATACAGCCCATTAGAGTAGGTCCCCATTTCCAAGGAAACCAACCATAACTAATTGATTCGTTTAAAAAAGATTTCCACCTATGTTTTGGCCTGCAAACGTCATTTTTGACAAAAAATTTGAAATTTATCAAAAACGGTTAGACTTAGGTATAGGACATTATACATAAAATGTGTCTAAAATTGTATGTAGAATCTGAATATGTAATAATATATAGGGTTTTCTATTTTAAAAAAAATTTAAAATTACTTCGAAGCTTTTATGATCTACCCTGTATAATTAAAAATATTTTTGGAAAAAACAACTTTTGTATTTTATTTTTTTTTTGTATCTCTTTAAATAAAGGAGATATGGGACTTTGTCACACTAATGCGCCACCCTGTATATGCCGGGTCATTCACGTCGATGGTACCTTAGACGTTGCCGCTTGTGTGGAAAAGTGGCATCACCTTTGATATTTTTAATGAGACGCCCTGTATATTATTATATTTTTGGGTTCGCTATTACTTTTAAATTATTTTTGCATCCCTATGCCTATCTTCAACCGTTTTTGAGTAGTTAATTAATTTCCTTATTTTTTAGCCAAAACATGGTTCCAATCGAATGTTCATTATTGTGGTGTTTCAATTTGTAGAAAGTTGAAATTCTGGATGCACTCTATGAATAAGCCTTTATCAATTAGTTAAGTTGGTTTCTAGATGGACTCACCCTGTATGAATGTATTACAAAAATATCAATACAGCCCATTAGAGTAGGTCCCCATTTCCAAGAAAACCAACCATAACTAATTGATAACTAATTGATTCGTTTAAAAAAGATTTCCACTATGTTTTGGCCTGCAAACGTCATTTTTGACAAAAAATTTGAAATTTGTCAAAAACGGTTAGACTTAGGTATAGGACATTATACATAAAATGTGTCTAAAATTGTATGTAGAATCTGAATATGTAATAATATATAGGGTTTTCTATTTTTAAAAAAATTTAAAATTACTTCGAAGCTTTTATGATCTACCCTGTATAATTAAAAATATTTTTGGAAAAAACAACTTTTGTATTTAATTTTTTTTTGTATCTCGTTAAATGAAGGAGATATGGGACTTTGTCACACTAATGCGCCACCCTGTATATGCCGGGTCATTCACGTCGATGGTACCTTAGACGTTGCCGCTTATGTGGAAAAGTGGCATCACCTTTGATATTTTTAATGAGACGCCCTGTATATTATTACATTTTTGGGTTCGCTATTACTTTTAAATTATTTTTGCATCACACATCCCTATGCCTATCTTCAACCGTTTTTGAGTAGTTAATTAATTTCCTTATTTTTTAGCCAAAACATGGTTCCAATCGAATGTTCATTATTGTGGTGTTTCAATTTGTAGAAAGTTGAAATTCTGGATGCACTCTATGAATAAGCCTTTATCAATTAGTTATAGTTGGTTTCCTTGGAGATGGGGACCTACTCACCCTGTATGAATGTATTACAAAAATATCAATACAGCCCATTAGAGTAGGTCCCCATTTCCAAGAAAACCAACCATAACTAATTGATAACGAATTGATTCGTTTAAAAGATTTCCACCTATGTTTTGGCTCAAACGTCATTTTTGACAAAAGATTTGAAATTTGTCAAAAACGGTTAGACTTAGTATAGGACATTATACATAAAATGTGTCTAAAATTGTATGTAGAATCTGAATATGTAATAATACATAGTGTTTTTTTTCTATTTTAAAAAATTTAAAATTACTGAAGCTTTATGATCTACCCTGTATAATTAAAAATATTTTTGGAATATGCACCAGAACATATCTTAAAATTTTTGTATTTAATTTTTGTATCTCTTTAAATAAAGAAGATATGGGACTTTGTCACACTAATGCGCCACCCTGTATATGCCGGGTCATTTACGTCGATGGTACCTTAGACGTTGCCGCTTATGTGGAAAAGTGGCATCACCTTTGATATTTTTAATGAGACGCCCTGTATATTATTACATTTTGGGTTCGCTATTACTTTTAAATTATTTTGCATCACACATCCCTATGCCTATCTTCAACCGTTTTTGAGTAGTTAATTAATTCTTATTTTTAGCCAAAAGATGATCAATGTATTCAATAGTTTCTTTTAGAGGGACTTTTGTAAAAAGTGAAACAACAAAAACTTACCATTATATCACCCTCTTCAATTTTGAAACTATGCATTTTTTCAACAAAGTCGACAGAATTTTTAATATAGTGGGGTGTTTTACCTATATGAGGTTTTAATAAAATGTAAGACTTATGTAGGAGAACCAATTGTACTAAAGGATTGTTCATGGATTTTTGGTAAACCATATAATTTTGGTCAATAGCTTCAGAGTTAGTTAGTTTCTTTTTTATTTCTTCAGGAATAGATGATAATTTAATCAGTTCTTTAGTTTTTTAAAAGAAACTTGTTTGTTTGATCTTTTGGTATTTCACGATAAGTCTCTGGTTCCAACAATTGTTCTATTGTAACGTTATAATCGTTAATATTTAATATAACAGTTGCATTACTTTTATCTGATTTTAATATTATAGTAGCGCCGGGGAGAGGTGTGTCACGGCGGCCTCGAGAATGGGGATATAATTATTACTATGAAATGCATCTGTTTCCCTTTATCTTAGTGCCAAGTTCCCACTTCAAGGAAGACGGGTTATAATTTATACGTCTGCTACATATTTTAAATGCAGGACTTAAAATCGTATGTCGATTCTAAAGTCAAAGTGCATGACGCTGTCAGATGTCTTCTTCGCTATTTAACCTCAAATTATTCTTCGCATTTCATTTCGTATAATCGCATCGTGTTTTGTAGTTATAATAATTTATCTTCCGCTTCGTAATTTATTAGTTTCCATTGCATTTGTAAACAACAGTTTTTTTTCAAAACTATTATTATTATTAACATTCACTATTACGAGGTAAGTTTACAATGCAAACTGTATTTCCAATTGATTGAATGCATTTATTTGTTTTACAGCAAATAATGATATCATTAAAAGGTAAATCTTTGAAAAGCCAAACTCAAGTAAAGTTAATGAATATACTGCATTATTTTGAGATGGAACGCGGAAACGGGGGGCCAAGTTTACCTTTAACTTCCATTATCCAGGTACGCTAATAATTTTCACTATTTAAATTTGTATTTATGTAATATTATATTTCAACTAACTGCTCTCGCATGCGGTATTTCCGAGAATACCGTAACTCGGACAAAGGCAAGAATGGCTCTCGCTTTAGAATCTGGGAACTCGGCGCCGGATACACCGCAAAAACATAGACTGCGTTTGAAGTTGAAGTCAGAGGAAGTCGACGAATACGTAAAAGACGTTTTGAAACAAAAAATTTACACAATGCATGCAACTGGTAAATAATTCAGAAATTATTGTTGAAATGGAGTTAATCACTGTTTAATTTTAGACTCACATATTATTATAGAAAAACTCAACTTAACTTAAACCTGCAGTAAAACGAGTTTGAAACAATTGTTACACAAAATTGGTTTTGAATTCAAAGTTGACGATGGAAGAAGGCGTTTAATTGAGCAGGTTCATATTGCTGGTCCTCGAGCAACATTTTTGCAAAAATATTTTGCTAATAAAAATTGTGAAATTAGTTACGATCCTGTCTTTTTGGATGAGACGTAGCTTTTAGTCGAGAAGTTCGAAAATCAGATCGTTCAAAAAGAGCTGAGAAATGGTAAAACCTCTAGTAATCAATGTCGGAGAGTCCAGTGAAGATGATAGTGAAAGTGAAGGTGATGACGTTTAATTATAAGATGTTCAATATTTAAATTTAAAGCAAAATTAGAATCTTATTTACTTTATAACATCGTAAAGAATTATTATATTTAACATACACCTCTGTAGCTGTACATTCGTTATATATATATATATATATATATATATATATATATATATATTCGCATTAGTGTGACAATGTCCATAAAAAAAATTAAATACAAAAGTTGTAAGATATGTTCTGTGCATATTCCAAAATATTTTTAATTATACAGTAGATCATAAAAGCTTAGAAGTAATTTTAAATTTTTTTAAATAGAAAACCCTATATATTATTGCATATTTAGATTCTACATACAATTTTAAACACATTTTATGTATAATGTCCTATACCTAAGTCTAACGTTTTTGACAAATTTCAAATTTTTGTCAAAATGACGTTTCAGGCAAAACATAGGTGAAATCTTTTCAAACGAAACTTTATCAATTAGTTATAGTTGGTTTCCTTGAGATGACTACTCACCCTGTATGAATGTATTACAAAAATATCAATACAGCCCATTAGAGTAGGTCCCCATTTCCAAGGAAACCAACCATAACTAATTGATAACTAATTGACAAATTCAAACACCACAATAATGAACATTCGATTGGAATCATGTTTTGGCAAAAAATAAGGAAATTAATTAATTACTCAAAAACGGTTGAAGATAGGCATACGAATGTGTAAGGCAAAAATAATTTAAAAGTAATAGCGAATCCAAAAATGTAATAATGTACAGGGTGTCTCATTAAAAATATCACAGGTGATCCCACTTTTCCACATAAGCGACAACGTCGCAACGCTGAAAATATTTTAGATCGATAGATCCGAGCCAGCCATGCAAGTAACCAAATTTTCAAAAAGATCCCATATCTCGTTTTCCGTAAACGTCTAAAGTACCATCGACGTGAATCACCCGGTATATATATATATATATATATATATATATATATATATATATATATATATATATATATATATGTATATTGACAAACTGTAAACTGAGATTTTAAAATCGGTTATACTATTAACTAATAATAAATCTCATTTTTAACATCCAATACAGCGTATTTATTTATGAGAAAATCAGTTATTTATAAGTGGCTTCGATAACCAAATTACAGTTTTGACTCTTTTGACGCAGTGATTCGTTTCTTATTGAAAATTATTGATATAATTAATTTGTAAAACAGATCCAAAACGAAATTTTGTTGACCCAGTCTCGGTTCTGATAATCGTTTACAGTTGTACAGTATATTTTTATCATATGACTACCCACACTCGGTGGACTTTACATGCCAGAATAAGTGCGAACAGACCATAAACGAAATTCGATTTTATTCATACGAGTGGATGGGGATTTTTATGACCTTTAGGATGTTAAATCCCGAGATATTCGAACAATAATTTTATTTAAATTTGACAGCGCGTCTTAAATTTAAAAATAACCTAGAAACGTTGACGATGTTTTGTTGGTATTAAAAATCACTAACTATATGAACCAATAACGACATACGTTTTTAAAATCTTAAACCATGCCTTACTAAAAGATGAGCCATAAGATACCTCTCACCGGCCCGACTTTATAATATTTTCATTGCGTTTAAAATCAAGTAAACCACGTCGTTGGCGAAAGGATAAGTTGCTCTTTGGAGGTTTTGTTTTACGTAATATGTTAACGGTATTATATCTAACTTCATTAGCAGCATCAAATGTAATCTTTTAATGGAGTTTTCGATATTGGAAATTATATCTTCAAAAGGTATTACTCTTGGTGTTATCGCAAAATTTTAGAAAGCGCTTCAATAGCGTAATCTGCAACATCATCAGAAAGTATTATAATAATTTAATATTAGTCAAGTTGCTTTGGTATGTGTGAATCCTTGCGATATTGCAGGCTCACATTCCATTAATATAAGTAATTTTATTGTAATCTCATTATATTTAGAATTTACATAAGTCCTACATACATAAAGATAAAATTTACATCGATTGGGGCTTGAACCTTGATGGCGCAGTTGGTTAACACGGTACTCCAGCAAAGTACAGGTCGCAGGTTCAAATCCTACTCGAGGTAAACTTTTTATTTATGTATTTAATAAAATTAATAATAATTTTTAATTATCAGAACGGTTTATAACTGTTTTTTTATAATCAATAGATGGTCTATTATTTTGTTGTTTGTATAATTTATTAAATTTTTCTTTTTGACGTTGACATGAGATGTCAAAATTTATTTCCATAGATTTAAACGTTATAGAATCAATTTTATCCCAATCTTCTCTATTCACTATAGATGAAATTTCTAAATGTAAATATATAAGGCTTCTATCGGTTTTATCCAATAGCTTCCTAGTAATATGTATTTGATTAGTAGAAGAGCATTTTCAGTTCTTCTGTAAATACTATTAGCTTGTTTGTTATTAAAATTTCTTTTAGTATAAATAAACTTTGGGATAATTTTTTGGTCTCGGCATAGTAATATAAGTGTAAAATATAAGTGAGTGACCATAATAATCGTGCTTTGCGTTTCCTTAATTTTTCAAATTGTCTGAGAACGATAAATTTTTTCCCCATAAAGTACTGAAATATAAAAATGTAAACTTTCACCATTATCACACATATTAAAATACTTATCTTTTTTGGGTTTTTTAATGGTGTATGTTAAGTTATACATTCTAAACGTTTCGGTAACACTTACAGTTATCTTCGTCAAAAAATTGGTGTAATTAAATCTCTACTAGATCGAACAAAACAAATTTGTGGCCATGAATTTTTGAAGGATGAATATAAATATTTAACAAAATCCTTCTAGAAAAAAAACAGTTCTTAATGTTGGTACTACTTTTCTTCCTTTTATGGCTAATGTTACAGACAGAATTGAAAAAATCCTAATTAAATATGGTATTAGAACTATTTTTAAACCTACAAGAAAAATTATAGAACATTTAAGATCACCTAAAGATGTTTCAAACCCATTATCATCTTCCGGAGTGTACATGTTATCTTGTTCATGTGGAAAGGTATACATTGGAACCACAAAATACAGCTTTGATACAAGACGTAAAGAACATATGAGATTATGTAGATTAGGTCAACCAGAGAAGTCTGCGTTGGCTGACCATGCCTTGAATAATCTAAATCATGGCATTCAATTTGACAATATGGAAATATTGGCAAGATAAACTCATTATTATGTTCGTTTACAACGTGAAGCTATTGAGATATATAAACATCTTAATAATTTTAGTAGACAAGAAGAAAGTCTCTGTTTAAATAGGTTTTGGCACCTTATAATTAAAAAAAGGCATAATGATACGTCTTGATTTTGATTTTAATTTTGAATTTTGGTATGTCTAGGTTTTTGCTGTGTTTTTCCTAGACCTTGAAGCAAATGCTTAACTAATTATATGTTAAATTACCACAACACTATAATTTAACTTAAGTAGATGAAATTAAGGTTAAAATTTGAAAAAAAATTACAAAAACGTTCTGCACTATGCATTTCATTCAAAGATATCTAAGTTAGATTTAATTGGATTATTTTATTTGATGTCATGTTTATATTTGTGAATACTTCTACCGTTTTCAAATTGAAGTTTTTCACAACTTTACACTTACATCATAACTTGATTAAATTTTGTTAAATGTGGTTTTTGGCTGACATTTTTCTCATTGTTAACCTACGCCGTTGGAGGGTGTTCTGATTTGTCATCTTTAAGACAGTTTAACAATCTTTAATTTTTAATGACCCAGCTATTCTTTACTAAATTTTAATTCTATAGTTGGCCTTATACGTTTCTCAAACTGCAATATTAATAGCAAGCTGCTATTTATGTTTTAATTTTTCAACTTCTTTAACAATTTTAATAGATAATACTATTGGCGAAGATAACTGCAGGTGTTATCGAAACGTTAGATTGTATAATTTAAAACACATCATTAACAAACCCAAAAAAGATAAGTATTTTATTATGTGTGATAATGATGAAAGTTTACATTTTCATAAACAGTATGGTTTTACCCCAAGTTTGTAACATCCTGCAGAGCAATTTCGCAATCTAAATTCTACAGTATTATGCTTTTCTTCAAAATCGGATCTATTCTTAACATTTTACTTATCTATTTAACAGAAGAACAGAACTTGTTTTTGTCGACAGAGGAACTCTAACTGCTAAAAGATACATCCATGAAGTTTTAAAAGAACACGTTGCTATTTTTGCACCATTTATCGGTAACGAATTTGTTTTAATGCACAACAATGCTCGCCCACATAATGCAAGAAGAAGAACGCAATATTAGTAAGACGAATTAGGAAACGACGAGGGCAGTTGTTCACTCTACAACAACTTCGAAACGCTTTGGAAGAAGAATGGAATAATATTCCACATGAAGCTATCCAAATTTAATTACAGGAATGAATCGCCGTTTATTAGTTGTTATTTGAACTAGATACTAAAATAAAGATTGTTTTCAATTATTGTTGCAAAAAATTTGTTTTTTTTTAATGGTTATCTCTTGAACCAAGGCAGATATTAATTTGAATAAAAAAGTAATATGTTAAGAATAGATTTTTCAGAAAAGCATGATACTGTAGAATTTAGATTGCGAAATTGCTCTACAGGATGTTACAAACTTGGGGTAAAAAACATACTTTTTTGTTTCCCTGTATATCTCGCGGTGTAAAATCGGATAAAATTAATTAAACCGACACATTTATTTACATTTAAAAAAAATCTTTAAAATCGGTCACCGGAGGAACAACTTTTGATTAATTCAACTTAATAACAATTATGGTTGTCCCAGATTTAAAGTCGGTGAGTGTATTTATTTTCCTTCCCCTGTTATGCTATTACTTCACTGACAAAACATACAAATGGATTTTTCACTGCTTTGTTTTATGATAATCAATCACGTGTTGTTTGAAACTTTTTAAAATAAGATCATTCAATGAAGATACAAATTATATCCATATATAACATTTAATATTAATTTACATATTTATTCACTTGTCGATATTATTCAGATAAACTACAACGTTTATATAATGATTACGTACAATCTAAAATTTGTGCTAATATGATAATTTAAAAAATGTATTACAAATGTGGTGCTCCGTACACTGGATGTGGTGCTTCATAAACTGGAGCAGGTATTTTGTAGTTATAAGATGCTGAAATTTCCGGTACACTATACACTGGAGCTGGAGGTGCTGAATAAGTTGGATCTGGAACGGCCAGAGGTGCAGAAACTGCTACTCTTGGTGGTCCATAAACTGGTGCTGGTGGTGTAGGAATTATAAGTGGTGCTGAAGCGGCAATTGTTGCTGGATAATAAGCTGGAGTTGGAATGGCTAGTGGTGCAGGAATTGGAACAGGTGCGGGAATTGCTATTTTTGGTGGACCGTAAACGGAAGCTGGAGCTGTGTACACTGGTACAGGTGTTGGAATGGAAAGTGGTGGAGTATAAACAGGAGCTGGAGCTGCGTATACTGGTGCATGGACTGGAAGGGGTGCTGGAAATGAATGTGGTGGAGGGATTGATACTTTTGGTGGAATGTACACAGGAATAGGAGCAGCATATACTTGTGCAGGGACCGGAAGTGGTGCTGGAATTGGTAACAGTGCGGGGATTGCTACTTTTGGTGGACCATAAACTGGTGCTGATGCCTTGTATGTTGGTGCAGGTGTTGGAAGTGGTGCCGGTACTTCAGTGCTTGGTGGAGCATAAACAGCTGCTGGAATTGGTAATGGTGCTGGTGCTCCGTATGTTGGGGAAGGCGCTATTAAAGGAGCATATGGTCCTTCGGCGCTCACGAATGCAAGAAATGCACCCAAAATAATGAATTTGACCTAAATTTTAATTTAACGGTTAAAATAAAGACATCGTATAACACTTGTATACTTACAGAAGTTTTCATTTTTGTATATTTTGCGATAATGATTTCATTGATACATGTCGCCTTTTATATACAAAATTAATTTGGCAATGTAATCAGTAAAATCAAAAATAAATTATTATAATGTTATTTAGGTGTAGATGCAATCGTTTCCCTTTAAGGTATTTTAATGCAATTTAGAAATTCGAAAGTGTTAAAAAATAAAGTGTCGTTCACTGTAGATTAGATTGTTTGATTGACAACCTAAAGCATGTACCTTACTAAAAACATTTAATTAAACAATTAACTTTAATACTAAACTGATATTTAAAAATATAGAATAGTGCATTAATAAAATGTTCATGGATATTATTACTCACAGTTTTTAAATTTTATTTGCAAAGTAACACACCCAAACCCTTTATTACTTCTTTGTAATTAAATTATTAAAGTGATCAAGGCAATTAAGAAATTAGTTATTTCAATTTTGCATAAAAACAGAGCATACAGGGTCCGCCTTTGGGAGCTGATCCTGAGTATCTGCTAAACCAAACTTACTCTAATTTTGAAAATTTGGTGACAGGGTAATGATGTTAGGGCTAACTCATCTAAATATTTTCACGTTCGTACCACTTCCGGTTATACCGGAATTCGGTACTTAGTCGCTTATTTTAAATGGAACACATCGTATATTAATACATTTTTGGATTCTATGTCGAATTTTAAGGTAAGTTTGTTAAATAAACTAGATACTAAATTTCAGTCGTTTTAAAAAAAACATTTTTCTAAAAAAATTGACAGATGCGGTCTTAGTAGTAACTCGCTAATTGTTCTGTTCCTGTCAAACAATTTGAATAAAACTTTGAGGTGTTGTCGGCAAAGGTTTATTGCAACAGTCTGCAAAAAATGACATTTGTGTTTTTCATAAAAATAAAATTATGAATGTCTAAACTTGACTATCAAAAAATGCAAGTTACTCAAAAAAATCAAATGGAAACCCGTATTTTTCATTACTCAGATCGATTTAACGTCAAAAATTAAGGTAAGTTTGTTTAAAACTTTATTTGCCTAAACGTAACAATTTCATACTTATTATCAAAAAAATCCCAATTTTAAAATTTGTGATAAAAATGAGCTACATACTTAAATCTAGTATTCCTTGTTCATGGTCACCATGGAAACCAAATAATTGAGAATTGAAATAAAGAAAAATGAAATGAATAAGTTACTGCAAAAAATTATAAAAATTGATAATTTTGTGATTCAAAAATAATTTTTGCCAAATAGAATTTTTTTCAAATTCGATATACAACATAAGTGTAATTTAATACTTTATGAGTAAATCAAAAAAAACTAAGTAGTTTTTACAGCGGAGGTAGTAACTACATACTTATCAGTGCATTCTTACACGATAAAGTCGCTTATTTAGTATTTCTTGCTCGTGATAAAACGTAAATTAATTTACAATAAATGTTCAGAATGTTGCCCGTTAGACGCAAGACATTGTTGAACCCGTCTTATAACGGCTTCATTTGTAGCCCTTTGAATTTCTTGTGGAGAAGGAGAATTGAAGGCATTTTGCACTCTTGCAATGAAATCTTCTTTAGTCGTTAGTGGTGTAGCATAAACAATATTTTTAAGTCGACCCCAAAGATAAAAATCCATTGGCGTAAGATCAGGTGACCTAGGTGGCCATGGAAAGGCCATTATTGGCAAACCAACGATCTTCAAAAATTTCATACAGTTTCATGGAAACTGCGTTGGTGTTGTGAGGGGGCGCACCGTCTTGTTGGTCCATAAATTTTCCCTTTCCAGATTTAATCGGGGTTGAATTCGACTGTTTAATATCTCAAGATAATTTTCTCCTAGAAATTAAATTTGTAATCATAAATCGCAACAATCAACTATTTTAAACCTCTCAAATTTTAGTTGTAAAAATACACGTCAAAGATTTCGTTATTTCGAATAGCACAAAATACGTTAAAATTCCAAATTTCCTGAAAATGGCATTCGCGAATTGGATTGCTATTTTCGTTATTCCAGTAATGCGAGTTTCGGCGATTAAATATGCCATTTTTCTTAAATTTAGATGAGTCCGTCCATATGATATTAGTCAAAAAATTAGGAATTTCTTGTATTTTGAGCAAAATTGTTTCACAAAATTCGATACGTTTCAAGAAATCCGCTTCTTTCAAATGTTGAACTAATTGTAAACAAAAATTATTATTAATTTTATTAAATACATGAATAAAAAGTTTACCTCGAGTAGGATTTGAACCTACGACGTGTACTTAGCTAGAGTACCGCGCTAACCAACTGCACCATCAAGGTTCAAGCCCCAATCGATGTAAACTTTGTCTTTATGTATGTAGAACTGATGTAAATTCTAAATATATTATTCGTTCATAACAAAAACTTATAATAATGTAATATTAGCCAAGTTGCTTTGGTATGTGTGAATCCTTGCGATATTGCAGGCTCACGTTCCATTAATATAAGTAATTTGATTGTAATCTCATTATATTTAGAATTTACATCAGTTCTACATAAAGACAAAGTTTACATCGATTTTGAACCTTCATGCGCAGTTCGTTAGCGCGGTACTATAGCAAAGTACACGTCGTAGGTTCAAATCCTACTCGAGGTAAACTTTTTATTCATGTATTTAATAAAATTAATAATAATTTTTAATTACATCTTTGAACTTATTGAACTTATTGAACTTATTCGTTCATAACAAAAACTTATAATAATTGTAAACAGTATGGTCTAAACTTATGTTTCTTAAGCATTCTTCTGATAGTTGTTGGTGTTAATCCAATATCTGTTTTCGCGTCGTTTATAGAATTACAAGGATAGGCACGGAAATATCCTAAAGTTATAACTTCATTCTGTTCGTTATCAATAGCAGTTTTTTTGCGAGGCGCAGAGTGTTTAAATGTGCCAAACTGTTCCGAATTTTGAACCACACGTCTTATTGTATCTGCTGATGGTCGGGGGCGCTCAGGATAGCGTTCGATAAATGTTCTTACTGTTCGTTTTACAACTTCTATGACATTCTCCGTGAATTAAAATTAAAATCAAATAATCTGTATTAGAATATTCAAGTCGAGCCATTTCATCAAGAAAAACACAAACTGTCAACAGTTTTATTAAATTATTGACTGCAAAAGAAAAACAAAATAAATAAGCATCTTTATCGTTTAATGATGCGCTGATAAGTATATATTACCTCCGCAGTAAAAAGTAGTTTTTTTCGATTTACTTATAAAGTATTAGATTTTTACACTTATGTTGTATATCGAATTTGAAAAAAATGACTTAGAAAATTTCTATTTGGCAAACATGACTTTGGAATCACAAAATTATCCATTTTTATAATTTTTTGCAGTAACTTATTCAAATATTTTCCTTTATTTCAATTCTCAATTATTTGATTTCCATGGTGACGACGAACAAGGAATACTAGATTTAAGTATGTAGCTCATTTTTATCACAAATTTTAAAATTGGGACTTTTTTGATAATAAGTATGAAACTCTTACGTTTAGGCAAATAAAGTTTTAAACAAACTTTCCTTAATTTTTGACGTTTCCATTTGATTTTTTTGAGTAACTTGCATTTTTTGATAGTCAAGTTTAGACATTCATAATTTTATTTTTATGAAAAATACAAATGTCATTTTTTGCAGACTGTTGCAATAAACCTTTGCCTACAATACCTCAAAGTTTTATTCAAATTGTTTGACAGGAACAGAAGAATTAACAAGTTATTACTAAGACCGCATCTGTCAATTTTTTTAGAAAAATGTTTTTTTTTAAACGACTGAAATTTCGTATCTAGTTTATTTAACAAACTTACCTTAAAATTTGACATAGAATCCAAAAATTTATTAATATATGGGGTGTTCCATTTAAAATAAGCGACTAAGTACCGACCTCCGATATAACCGGAAGTGGTACGAACGTGAAAATATTTTAGATGAGTTAGTCCTAACATCACTACCCTGTCACCAAATTTTCAAAATTATAGTAAGCTTGGTTTAGCAGATACTCATAGGATCAGCTCCCAAAGGCGGACCCTGTATATGTTGAGATAAAGTATTTCATTTACTGCATGTCTACTTAAGTTGACAACATATGGGAAACTTTTTTATCTTCAATTTTATCGAAAAAATGTATTCTTTAGAAAAAGTTCTGCCTCGCCTCAAAATGATAATGTGATCATCAAAATATAATTTTTCTAATGTCATACGAAAGATATTAAAAAATATTAATTATGCATAAGAATAAACTACCTTTATTTTCTGAGCAAATGACAATTTTCATTACAAGTTATTTAGAATAAAACAATTCTAACAAATTATTCAATTGGCTTGATTCATAAAAAATCTGCATTTTGCTCAACGATACCATTTGAATTTAATTTTTGTCAATTTCGTGTGTGCCATTGTCACTCTTGACAGTTTGAGTGATAACCTACAAGCATGCCACCCACACTGAATTTGCCAGAAAAAATCGAAATTATACTGATTAATACTGACTATAAAAGTTGCAGAAAGGTTGCACAAATATTTAACGAGCGTCATCCGGGTAAGAATCTGCATTACTCGACAGTGAAGAGAATTATTACAAAATTGAGAGAAAGTGCAAATGTAAATAATGAATTCAACAGCAATTGTCGAAAACATATGGCATGTGTTGAAACGGAGATTAATGTTGTGCTTTCCGCGATAGAGCATCAATGCCATTCTCTACGAAAACTACTTTCCTGACTACCATGTAGTGTAGGCAAATGTACTGTATCCAAAAAAAAAACAAGATTCGACCATTCAAGTCCACACTTTGCTGGAAAGAGATTACCCTATGCGATTCGAATTCTGTTTGGACGCATAAGGATATTCGGAGGATGATGCGTTCTTTGCAAGACGAATTCTCTTCACAGACGAAGCTACGTTTTCGTCAAATGGAGTCACATGTTCATAAAATTGCTACTGGTGGAGCGAAAGTAATCCCAAATTCACAATTACACCGCTTAACCAATATTCCTTTAAAACAAATGTGTGGTGTGGAATTTATAAGGATCTACTCATCGGCCCATCCTTTTTCCATGAATCATTGAGTGCCAATCGACATCTACGCTTTCTTCAGTGTAATATCAATACTTTTCAGGACAAGCTGCCTTTGCTAGAACGTGTCCGGATATAGTTCGAACAGGATGGTGCACCATGTCATTGCAGATTAGATGCAAGGCAATAAGATTTGTTTGATGGTAGAGTTTTACATCGCTTTTCTGGAGTAGCATGGCCACCTCGCTCTTCGGATTTAAACCTATATTATTTCTTGTGGGGTTATTTAAAAATGAAAGTTTACCAGCAGACGCTCTACAGAAACATTGGTATAATAACAAAGGAAGCTCGAACAATAACATCAAATATGATACGGAATGCATTACAAAGTTTTTGTGGGAGAACCTGCATAGAGAGGGAAGGTGCATATGTTGAGATTGTAGGCAACCGGTAAGTCAAATTTATAAATTTTGTATCTGCTAAATGCACAAAAAATATTGCAATGTTGCTTTAAATTCATTTTTGAATGAAGTCAAACGTTATCACTTCATTTAAGTTATAAACGGTAATTGGTAGTACACCTGGAAAATAATAATACCTGGAATTAATTTGAAAATATGATCGGCCGGTTGCTTTTTGTTACTGGGTAACGAAAAAAAAAAGGAAAAAAAAAGAAGAAAAGAAAAACAGTTTTTTTTTAATAATTCCGTCAATGTCTGAATTTTTGGACGTTACTTTCAAACTCTAAGTAGAGGATTAATCAGAAGTTGACAATTAAGGAACTATTCATATACGTTTATCTTATTGGAGTTATCTTGCTTTGGATAGTTTCGTACGCATATATGCGGAATTGAGGAATTTAAAAAAAAGGCGTTTTACAAATTGAAAAATCTCTAACATCATCTTAGAGGTAAATGGATTTTTTTTTTTGTATCTCTTCATTCTGAAATGCCATTTATTTTTAACTTTACTTTTGGGATTTTTATCTTGAGCTTCGTTTATTATGGTTTTTCGTTTTTGGAATTTCATTTTGTTTTGCTGTTGCTTCAATGGAAAGTGTGGAGATTACAATCGAGACGTATAAGGGATAACTGTTTCGTCAGGATAATAAAGGGCAGATTAGGTAGTTTAAGTTGCACATCGTGTACGGAAGCAAAGTTGGTCAGTGCACTATCCTTTGATTCTTATTCAAGTTGGTTAATAATTACAGTTTATTGTTTAGACAGTTCTTAGATTAAAATTTGACAGTGAAGGCTTGGTTACAGTGTCACTCAGAAACATATCGTGGATATTTAATTCTGAATGCTAAAGAACACAACATTAAACTTATGTAATTCTTGTTCTCATTGATTTATGATAAGTTAGTTATAAATACGTTTGACCTGTAAACCCAACAAGACTAAATTACCATATTTTTATCTTTATTACTAATTTCAAAATGTAAAAGCAGTTTTTGCCAGAAAGATCTTCCAGCACTGACGCTTTATCAGTATAAAAGAAAATTGACACATATTGCTACCTAACTGTTAGCCGTCTTGTTGATGACGTCCTAACCACGATTGTTAGTTTACCTTTCATAATCCATAATTATAATTGCCATTGATGCTTAATTTGAAAATTATTATAGACCTGAAAGTTTATGGATATCATGTTTGTCACATCACTGATCTAGTTAAAACTATTTGCTTATGGTATAAATTACTAAGAATAATTGAAATAATTTTTTTTTGTATTTGAATCTTTAATACGGACTAGTTTATTCATTCAGATGTTGTTATTTTGAATATACTTATGTGCCTTTATTGTCTTGTTTTATTATCAAGTTTACCCATATTGAGTGGTAAGTAACTTTTTCTTTGTAGTTATTTGTCACTCTGTTTCTTGAGGCGGGAGCAAGCACTCTTAGATTCGTTGGGCCTATATGTTTTCAGCTTCTGGCGCCGTTTTCTCCTTGTGTTTCTATTTAACTGACCCTCAACCTAACCGACGAGCTGCTGACAGCGAATCTAGAAGAAGTTACCTTCCTGTAATTATCGGGTTATCTTTTTTTTTTATTTAAATTGTTTGGCACCTAAATGTATGCAAATTAATTTCATATTTTACTGAAAGTTCAGGGTTCCTACTTACACCTTTGTAATGGACTTTCCCACCCCATTTTAAAATTTTAATTTGAACTTGAACACATATTGAACCTTAAAATGGAAACTTGGCAGGTACATCTGCTGCAAATGATAGTTTCGATTCATTCAATTGTACCCCCGAAGAAATTACCTACTGAAAGGGCAAAAGAGGTAACACTTAATTTACTACCTGAAATATGTAAACCAAGATACGAACTCCAATACAACCTTTTTATGAAGTGGTGCTATTCTAAGAATATAAAACTATACACTGGAAACGTCATTTTGGCTTATATTACTGAATTATCATAGAAATATGTATTCTGCGTTGTGGTTCATTCGATGTCGAAAGCAACACTCTCAGTGAAGGGTAATGTTGATATTGGAACTTATCCTACACACTTAACGACTGATAATATACAGGATAAAGATGACATTCTAGTAGTATACATTCAAAACACAAAAGATCATAAACACACAACATTTATCGTTTGCAATTCCGACAAAGAAAATTCAACCGTTGTTATGTCAATATGCAAGAAGTATTTTAGTGTACGGCAAAGTAACATGTCTTCTGAACGCTTATCTGTTAAGTATAGTGCCGGAAAATGTGCTGCACAGAACTTGGGCTGCCATACAATTGGTGCTGCTCCATCTAAGATTGCTTCTTTTTTACGCTTGTCCCGTGTTAAGGAATATACTGCACATTGTATTAGACGTAATCGGCTACACTTCTAGTTGATTCCGGAGCAGATATATTAACATTAAAACAACACGGTGGATGGACGTCAAGTAATGTAGCTGAAGGGTACATCGAGGATTCCATTCAAAGTAAAATGTCTGTGGCTGGAAACATTTTAAATACGGAGTCAGTCGAAACATCGGAAATAAAAGATCAAGTTTCATAGCAAGACTCTTCTGCTGCTACTTCAACTTTTTCGGAACAAATCCACTTATCTAACTTATCCTTACAAGGCATTTCTTTTTCAAATTGTACAATCACCAGTCCAGTATTTAATAGTAACATATCCTACAAGTAATTTAGATGTACATATGTTGTTTGTAACTCATAGCTTGTATTATTTATTAATTTGGACATTATAAAATATTCTTCAATATGCATCACATTAACGAACACGAACGCCATTTTCAAATATAATAATCAGTACTTCAATTTCTCTTTCAGCATTCACATTCAAGCTGTAAATTGCCTATATACAATACAGAATTAATATTTTGTAATCAAAGACCTAAGAAAATGGCGTTTAAAACTCCCTGATAAAATTTTTGGTTCTTAAGTTATTTTGAAAAAAATGAATTTTTATATGGTATTTTCAGCACAACGATTGTAGGATCGTATATTCACCAATATAGTTTGACAGCACAGTATTACGTTCATTTACTGGAAAACGATTTCTAGGACGCTCTGCATAATATGCCTGCGGTGCCTGCACATAATTCCAGAAGATTTAGAGAGTATCTTTCAGTATGAGTCCCAGGGAAGGTCATTGGTACCCATTGAGATACACTCTGGCCAGCGCCAGGGTGGGGTACGTTAAACTATATATATATATATATATATATATATATATATATATATATATATATATACACACTATATATATATATATATATATATATATATATATATATATATATATACTCTTCACATGGAGATCTCTGGCTGTTTCTTCAATTCTTTTGAATAACAATACATCTGGATAAGCAATATTATTTTGTTCTGCCCATTCGATACAAGTGGAAAAACACTTTACTGCTTCAGAATGTTTAACAGCTGTTGCTGAAATTTCATCTAAACCACACTCGACATCAATTTCTTCACAGACTCGATTATCTCGTCATCTGCCAAATCGTTGACAATTTCATTCTTCCCAGTTGCCCAATCAGTAATTGCCTCTTTGTTTACTTCACTATTTGGGTCTATGATACGTAGTGATTCATAGATTACCTCAAAATCATCATTTTCCGAAGAACGAAGGCGCTGTCGAAGAACAGATAACGGAATATCGTCTTCATCATTTGTTACCAATTCAGGCCACAGCATAGACCAGCTTCTGACTATATTTTTTTCAGATATAGACTTCCATGCAAAATCTAAATTGATTACGGCGTCCTTTAAACTGTATTGTTTTAAAAGCTTCATTATATCGCCATCTTCTTGTGACACTATGTAGGTTAATAGTCTCTTTCTATAAGCGACTTTTATATTTTGAATTAAGTTTTGGTCCATAGGTTGAATTAAAGCCGTACAATTCGGAGGTAAAAATAACACTTTAAAATTGGGGTTATCGGAAAGCTCAACTTCTGGGGGATGCGACGGGGCATTGTCAACAAGAAGCAATGCTTTATGTGGCTTGTTTACACTAGAGAGAAACGTCTTTACTTGAGGAATGAAAATAGTATTGAAGGCCCGCGGATTTTGAACTTTACCTATAACCAGTAAAGGCAACTTATGTGTTCAAACAGCGTTACAGCATGGCATAAATGTAATCCTGTCTTTTGACACTTTTGTTCCAGGTGCTGGTTTTTCATTCTGATGTACCCATGTTGTGTTAGGCAATACTCTCCAAAAAGCTGCAGATTGGTCTGCATTATACACTTGTTCTGGATCCAATCCCATCTCTTCAGTTACAGTTAACAGTTTCTGTTGAAAAGGTGTTACAGCATCGGCGTTATTGGAAACACGTTCGCCACAGACTTTTAAAAATCTGATACCATGTCGCAACTTAAATTTATCAAGCCAACCTGAACTGGCTAGAAAATCATTTTTCCCGGTTATTTGTTCATAAAAGTAAAGTGCTTTATTACGTAAAATTTCGCTAGAAACTGGAATATGATTTTGCCGTTGCTGGATGAACCATGTATACAACGCTTCTTCCACTTCTGGATTTTCCGCCTTTTTTATAACTTTTTTCTTTCCTAAATAAAGGAATGTAGTTTTTATTTAATCAAACATATTTAATAGTTAACACTTACCAATGTCACTGTAACACTTCGAAACAAAACTGCGTATTTTTTCTTTGCTTTTTTTAATATCCGACACTGTTGATTTAGGAACATTAAAAGTTTCCGAAATCGAACGTACACTATGGCCTTTATCTAAAGGCGTCTAGTATTTTACACTTTTCCTTTAGAGTAAGTGTCAGGTGTTTCCGTTTTATAGGAGCCATCTTTATTACAAGCACCTCAATATGTACTATTATTATGTACTACATACGAATATTTAGTGCACTAAACCTGTAATTTTGCTGACGCATGTTACTGTCCGGATTATAGAGGTGAAAAATTATAAAATGTCCGGATAGTAGACGCTGTCCGAATTACTGGAGTGTCTGGACATTCGCGTGTCCGGATTATCGAAGTTGTACTGTATACATACAGGGTGTACCAACCAAGATTCAAAGTTCGATAACTCCTTTGGTTTCATAGATATCAAAAAAGTTCTCAAAAAAAAGGGCACAGGAAGTAACAGTGCGTTATTTAAAATTATTTTGAACTGTACAGGATGTTCCAAAATTCAGATATGAATCTAACTTATGTTTTTTTTTTAATGGGAACCCCTGTATATTATTTCAAATTCAAAAAGCCCACATTTTTTCGATTTTTTTAATGTCGGGGTATTTGAAAAGATATGGATTGTTTTGTGTTGAAATTGTAGTCATCTCAATGCCCTGTAGACAATACACTCTGTAGAAATGAATTATGTGTTGGCCAGTTGTTTTTCAGAATATTGTCTAGTATCGTTACCCACCATTATTCATTTAGCTACCTGGGGTTTGTATACAGGGTGGCTCAAAACTCGGATGTGTCACTTTCTTCCTTAACTCAAATGGAACACCCTGTATTTTTTATCAGTATCAAAGTCCTCTGGTACTCCTCTTTAATTTTTGTCAGAGGTTCCCTGTATCTAACGTGAGTAGTTATCGAGATATTTCCAGATATTTGATGAATTTGATACAAAATCTAGGATTATGATGTTTATCTGGTCGTCATTGTGTTTGACAGATAAATTTGACAAATTTACTGCTGTTTGAGAAGGATTTGTCCTGCAAATGTGTCGAAACAATACAAATAAATCAATCTAGTGCACTATCTAACCTGTTTGCTTGATACTGATAACATTAACTGTAAATATAGAAGAATAACAATAACGAAAGAATAAATAATAAAAAGAAAATAAGAATATTAAATTAATCACATTAGGTGTTCGAAGTGACCTCCACCAACATCAATACAATGTTGAAGTCGATTCTCGAATGCCCGACTCACATTTCGCAATATTGTAAGATCAACACTCTTGAATTCTTCTGTAATTCTGACCTTCATGTTTTCTTTTGTCGTTGGTGGGTCATTATACACCATACTCTTTACATAACCCCACAAGAAAACATCCACTTTAGTTAGGTCTGGTGATCGAGCTGGCCAATGTTTAGGTCCTCCTCTGTCTATCCATCTTTGTTGAAAAAATTATTCAGATAGTCCTTGATAGGACCTGTGTTATGAACCGGTGCGCCATCATGTAGCAGCCACATGCGTTGTCGAATGTCGAGGGGTACTTCTTCAAGAAGAACTGGTAAATTATTTTGAAGAAACTGTAAATAAACAGTACCATTCGCCGTTTCTTCAAAAAAGTGTGGCCCTATTATACGATTTCCCAAAACTCCACCCCAAACATTCAAGGACCATCTTGTTTGGCTGTGTGTTCGTATCAAATGTGGGTTAGATGTCTGGTAATAGTGAAAATTGTGTCGGTTAACTCCTCCATTTTTCGAAAATGTTGCCTCATCCCCAAACAAAACAAAATCAAAGAAAAATGGTTCTTCGTCGATTTTAGATTTTGCCCATTGACAAAATTCTACTCTGCTTTGAAAATCGTTTACAATTAGTTCCTGGCTAATGCCTTTTTGAGATGAAATCTTTCGTATAGTAGTACGCGGGTCTTCTATAACGCTCAGCAACACTTTGAGTTGGTTGTCTTCCGTTATTGCATGTTTTCCTGCCTCTCTCTTGTAATAGTTAACCGATCCGGTATGGTCAAAACGATCCAACAATTTTCTCAAAGTAAGTCTCCGGTCTGTAAATCTTTCACGATATACTCTTGACGCCAATAAACAGTTTTTGGTGCATTCACCAAGTATTAGTTTACTTATTTCATGTCAGGTACATTAGGGAAATTTTTTTAATGAAAACAAGCTTATAGAACCATATCGATTTTATAAGCAAGTTGCTCAGGATAAAATACTTCTACTAGTTGCTACCGATTTTCCAAAAAATAAACAATCATGGTTTACCATTTT
>JARFJB010000576.1:1387500-1522500 GCA_036346205.1 Vesta saturnalis | reverse complement strand
GTCTGATATGAAGTTTTAAACGTCTGTTTGACATAAACCATTGTTTTTCTTTTTACAATGTTGTCTGTTTTCGTAATGAACTTATAAAAGAGATTGCATAATTATCCTAAAAAAGTGTTATCAAAATTATTTCATTTCTTATAATTTCCATTTTGTAAGTTGGAAGGTCGTGTCGTGTTCCAAACCAGATATTTTCAATTTTGCTAGTACACTAATTAAAAATTAAAATGTAAAAAAAAGGAGGATAAAAAAATTCTTTTCGCGTTTACAATATGATTATATTCTTTACTTATTAAACTAAGTAAATCAATACATTATTATAATACAGTTTAAAAACATCATGTATTTAATTATAAACAACTAGAAAAATAAATATCAAACAATCATACAAGTTATAAATAATGTAATTTGATTTTAATTATAGTAATATTAAATATCTATATGTAAGTAGATATTAAACTTAATTCTCCAGAAGGTATAATAGGATAATGTTGTAAACGAAAACCGGGTGGCAAATCTAATACAGGTGGTTCGTATGCTTTAATTACATTTCTTGAAAAGCTAGGTTGTACTCCGTACGTAGATGTAGGGACTGCAGGAGGATAAGGTGCGGGTTTGGGAGTTGATGATGGAGCTGGTTGTGGTGCAGGATATGGTGCGGGACTAGCTGGTGCTCCATATTCAGATTTAGGTGGTGCGGGTGGCCCGTATACAAGTTTCGGTAAGGATAACGATGCTGGATAAGGACCAGGATTAGTTGGTGGGCCGTACTCAGATTTTGGTGCTGCAGGGGGTGCATATTCTAATTTTGGTAACGATAATGGTGCAGGATATGGTCCTGACGTAGGGGGTGGTCCATATTCTGATTTAGGTGCTGCCGGGGGTGCGTATTCTACTGTTGGTAGCGATAATGGCGCAGGGTATGGTCCTGAAGTAGGTGGTGGTCCATATTCTGATTTAGGTGCTGTCGGGGGTGCGTATTCCAGTTTTGGTAGCAATAATGTAGCGGGATATGGGCCTTCACTTACTGGTGTTCCATATTCTGAACTAGGTTCTGGTGGTGGTGAAGATGGCGCAGGGTAAGGAGCTGGGCTAGACGGTGCTGGATTGGATGGGGCAGGATATGGAGCTGGACTAGATGGTGCAGGTGTTGAAGGTAACCCATACTCTTGTTGTGGTGCTGGAGGTGGCCCATATTCAGGCTGTGGCGCAGGATATGGAGCAGGGTTAGATGGTAATCCATACTCTAATTTTGGTGCGGATGGTGGGTTGTACTCTGATTTTGGTGCTGATGGTAATCCGTATTCCTGTTTTGGTGCAGGTGGTGGACCGTATTCTGGTTGTGGGGCAGGATATGGACCTGAACTTGATGGCAATCCATATTCTACTTTAGGTTCAGAAGGTGGACCATATTCGGATTTTGGTTGCGTTGGTGGAGGAGAATAAGGAGCGTATGATAATGAGCTTGATGGTAGTCCATAAACAGGAGGTGGCGTTGTTGGTGGAGGAGGGCTTGAGCTAGGTGGTGGCGAAGATGGTAATCCATATTCTGGTTGTGGTTGAGGTGCAGATGGGGGATACGGAGCTGGATATGGAGCAGGTTCTTGGGTTGACGGTGGACCATACTCTGACCTAGGTGACGAAATTGGTGCTAAATATGGATACGGTCCATCCTGTCTTGGTAAACCATAAACTGGTGCTGAAAAAGATATAATGTGCGGGGAAAAACTAACAGAAAGACCCGCTTCGCTTCTCACATAAGTAGCGGCTAGCAACGTAAATAGGCAAATCTATAAAGTTAACAATATCAGATTTGATTAAGAATGACTTGTGTACTTACGTTTAATAACTCCATACTAATGACCACATTCACAATTTACCACTAAATGACAATAACCATAAAGAGTTCGTTTATTTATAATTTATAGCATGTAACAGGACTAATTACCTTCGCTGTGCCTACAGTCATATACAGGTATTTCACACATTTAAACCCATTCGCCACATTCTGATTCATAACCAAGGATAGTTGATACTAATACAGAATTAATCATAAGTTAAAATAATTAGAATTAGTCTATATCTACCGTACATGTCACTAATACAATTTTAGGGTGAAATTATTCAATAAAAGAAATATGAAGAAAGTTTATTCATTTAATTAATAAAGATGGGAATAAACGTTATGCTTTGAAGATAATACGAATTAGAAAATTTAAATAATTACTTTGGGTCTAATCGATAAATATAATCGATAAGTTAATGAAATCAAAACAAAAGTAATTTAAGTTCATAAACAAGTAAATTCTTATCTAATAATCTCGTTCAATTCGTTAATGACATTTTTATGTTGGAAAATATTAAAATGTGAAAGGTAGAAAGACGTTAAAAAATGTTAACTGGACAATAGTATATCGTACATTCAGAAATGTCTTACAAAAAGATATTTAATAAAGATAAAAGTGATGCTAATCATACTGATGCTCCTCTTGATGTGCATAATAAAACCGTGATATGTTATGTTAGATAGTATGTTATAAGTATAGCTGTAAACTATAAACTCTCCTGGAAAATATAATATGGAAAAAATACTTGAATGTGCATGCGGGTAACTTTAGATAGTTCGACATTACTAATTTTGTGTATTTACAGATATCCCAATAACTCTGTTAGCTCATTAAATGTTTTTTTTTTTTGAAAGCCTAGAACATGTTTTGAATGATTTAAACAAAAATAATTTATTTCATAGATTAGTAGTATGTGGTGATTTAAATATAGATATACTAATGCGAAAAACGTATTATTGGTCTTAATGGGTGTACATGGACTAGATCCCGTTTTCTCGGAACCAACACGAATAACTGGTATAGATTATATTTTAACTAATTTTAATACTTGCGTTTTGGATAAAAATGTGATATATAATGGTCTTTCGGACCACTTTGCGCAAAAAATTAAATTTTTAGGTAGCATGTTAGTTGTAAATACATACTATCAAGGTAAATCGTTTTCTAAGCATAACATTAACTCCTTTATCTTATGTAAAAGATATTAATTGGAATAGCGAACATAAAGTAAACGATGTTAATCAAGACTTTCTTAATTTTGTAAACAACATTGTCAGGTGCAGCTTTTAAACAAGTAAAAAAGATATCTAACTCTTGTACCAAACCTTGGATTACCGCTGATTTAAAAATATCGTCTACAAAACTAAAGAATCTTTTTATTCAATTAAAAGAGGGGTTTGTGTCACAAGCGTATTACAAAAAATATAGGCAAATTTACAGGAGTGTTCTAATGCTAGCAAAAAGGATGTCATTTGAGAATAAACTTAAGAATGTGAACTATAAAACAAAAACCGCATTGTCTACTGTAACGAATGTCTTGATAATCAATAATGTAGAGGTTAAAGATTCATTGATCATTGTAAATGCATTAAACGACTACTTTATAAATACAGGGTGGTCTAGACCAAGCGTTAAACATTTTTTTGGGTGATAGAACATTATGAATGTGACGCAATACACAATTAAAAAAATTACATTTCACACACCCACTTAAAGGAAAATTATTTTGATTTTTTCCAAAAAAAAACTGTTCATTTATCCAAAAATTTAGAAATTCTGGCATATTTTAATACATTCCTCGAACTTTAACACTACTACTGTATGCTACATTAAATTTCAAGTAAGGATGGGTAGCTTATGATGAGTCTGAATCTACACAACCACTAATTAAATTGATTAGAACTGTGAAGTTATCATTTTCTTTAAAAAAAGAAAAAGCTTATACACACAATTCTCTTGAACAATTGCTAGACAGTAGCAAATGCTATAAAAACTGCTTCAAAATCTAAGCTTTCAGAAGACAGGATATAACATTTTATTCTTCACCATTTAAGTACAGTTATTAATAAATAGTATAAAACGTGGTTTGAAAAAAACGTAGTAATTCAACTCTATCAAACTAAAAAGGCACACATGAACATTTTTATTATTATAGCTATAATATAAAGTTACAGTTAATTCTTATAGCCCACCTTATGATGAGATAAGGTATCACGCACAGATGTTATGTTTTGTCTGGATACGGTTTTTTTACTGTGTTTGGATCATTTACTCATTGGCAGTGGGCGCAAGTTGTCGTTTTCGAATCGGGAATATGGGGAACTGCATAACATCTGTGCGTGATACCTTATCTTATCATAAGGTGTGCTATAAGAATTAACTGTTATAGCTATAATAATAAAAATGTTCATGTGTGTCTTTTAGAGTAGAATTACTATTATTATAAGTTTTTGTTATGAACGAATAAGTGCAAAGGTAAATAAATATGTAATTAAAAATTATTATTAATTTTATTAAATACATAAATAAAAAGTTTACCTCGAGTAGGATTTGAACCTACGACCTGTACTTTGCTAGAGTACCGCGCTAACCAACTGCGTTATCAAGGTTCAAGCCCCAATCGATGTAAATTTTATCTTTATGTATGTAGAACTGATGTAAATTCTAAATATAATTAAATTACAATCAAATTACTTATATTAATGGAATGTGAGCCTGCAATATCGCAAGGATTCACACATACCAAAGCAACTTGACTAATATTAAATTAATAATCATTTTTGAATTATTATATTTTTCAAACCACGTTTTACACAATTCAAACTGGCATAACTGTACTTAAATGGTGACGAATAAAATTTTGTATCCTATGTTCTGAAAGCTTAGAGTTTGAAGTAGTTTTTATAGCATTTGCTACTGTCTTGCAATTTTTTTGAAGAAATGTGTGTAAGCTTTTTCTTTTTTTTAAAAAAAAAAAGATAACTTCTCAGTTCTAATCAATTTAATTAGTGGTAGTATTAAAATTCGAGGAATGTATCAAAATATCCCAGAATTTCTAAATTTTTGGGTAAATGTACAGTATTTTTGGAAAAAAAGCAAAATAATTTTTCCTTAAATGGGTGTGTGAAATGGAATTTTTTTAATTGTGTATCTGAGTCATATTTATGTTTTTTCTCTCACCAAAAAAAATTTTTTAACGCTAGGTCTAGACCACCCTGTATAACTTATATACTACAGATAAACACTTGAAGATTGATAATAGTATGTCTTTGCCACCTGTCAGTAAAAAAGAAATATCATCTACTATAATGTCCCTAAATAGTAACACCTCGGCTGGACATGATGGTGGTATAACGGCTAAACTATTAAAACAATCGGCAGAGTATATTATCGCTCCTTTAACTCAAATTATAAATAAATGTTTACACGCAGGAATATATCCAAACGTGTAAAAACTTGCTCAAGTCATTTCTTTGTATAACGCTCGAGATACAAAGCAATTAAACAGTTGTCGTCCGATATCGTTCAATGTAATAATACCGAATTAGCATAGCTGTAGAGAAAAGTATTCTACAACTACTGCTCTTAGTGATGTAATGAAAGTAATCTAATACAAACTAGACCAAGGAAATCATGTGCTATCATTTTTGTTGATTTGACAAAGGCTTTAGATTGTGTTGATCATGAGATACTACTACAAAAGATTTAGTTACTAGGATTGCGAGAAAAATCTCATGAGACTAAGGTCTTACATAAATGACCCAATACGTTTACTATTCGAAGTGCAAATCAACGGAATTAAAATCACAAGTGGTGTACCCCAAGGTAGCATCTTGGGTCTGCTTTTTTTTTCTGTATATAAATGATCTCAAAACTGTTTTGTCACGCCACTTTGTCTGTTAGACGATATCGCATTACTCATCTACCACAAAGATGAGACCGTAGTACAACGTGCAGCAAAAATTAATGTAGATCACTTACTTTAATAACAATAATTTGCTTATGAACTTTGATAAAACTAAAACAATGCAATTTCATCGTCTTAGATGCAAGGATAACTCAAGTACGTAGTTACGTATTAATCACAAGTCCATTAGGCAAGTCAGAAATTTTAAATTACTGGGAGTTTATATTGATTTTGCGTTAAATTGGAACATTCATGTCGATTACATATGTAAGAAAATGGAGAGCAGCTGTTTTGCTCTGAAGAGGCTAGTACCTTTGTGTAGCAATGATACGTTAAAAATGTCTATTTTACGATATGGTAAGCAATGTTTTTTAATGCATAATATTTTGACTGTAACATGCATAAAGGAGGATTGCTATTTATGTATTGAGAATAGAAAGAATAAACAAATGAATTTGATGAAAAATATTTTTATTGCTTTTCATAATAATCGCCTTTGAGATCTATACACTTTTGCATGCGATTGAACACCCTTCAAAGCACTTTGTCCAGTAAGAAGATGGTAGCTCTAAAACATGCGTTTTGAAGGCCTCAACTGCTTCTTCGGGCGATTAAAATCGTTGTCCACGCAGTTTATCTTTAATTAGTGGGAACAAGAAGAAGTAATTGGGTGCCAAGTCGGGGCTGTAAGGCGGATGACCCATTAATTCGATCTTTTGTGTGTCCAAATACTCGTTTGTTGCATGTGATGTGTGTGAGCTGGCATTGTCGTGATGCAAAATGATTCGTCGGTTTGGGTTGGTTTCTCTCAATTTACCGAAAACTTCAGACAAACAAATGGTCGTATACCACGCTGAATTAACAGTCTTTTGATTTTCGAGAGCCACAGTTATCACAAGACCGGTTTTCGTGAAGAAAAACGCCACCATTTGCTTCTTAACGCTTCGAGAACGAACAGCTTTTGTTGGCTTTGCTTCACATTGAAACACCCAAACTGTGGACTGGCCTTTTCTTTCTGGCTCATACGCATAAATTCACGACTCGTCACCTGTGACGATGTTGTATACCGCTTTGGATGCACCACAGTTGTATTTTGAAATCATTTTACGGCACCAATCGACACGTGCATTTTATTGAGTATCTGTCAACAAATGTGGAATCCAACGTGCACACAGCTTCCGAACACACAAATCTTCGTGCAAAATCTTATGTATGCTGGTCATACTAATGCTTAAACATTTCTCGATTTCGTGATATATCACATGACGATCTTTTTCAATTAGTTTTCGCACAGCATCGATATTTTCCAGCACAACGACTGATTTTGGGCGACCTTCTTTAACTTCATCTGTGAGCGAATTACGTCCACGTTTGAATTCAGTATACCAGCGATATACAGTGGCTGTGGATGGCGCTTCATCGCCAAAAGTTGAATTCAGTTGATTGATGCATTGTTCTTGAGTTAAACCACGTCGAAAGTCATAATAAATCATAGCTCGAAAATTTTCACGAGTTAATTCCATATTTTGGCTGAGATGAAATTTTCAACTTACTGTAAACAACACAAATAGTGCTCGCACGACAAAACGTTCTGAGTACGTATACCCTCAAAAGTGTCAAACTTTAAGATGACAGTGACAAATTTCACCTAGCAATACCAGTGTTGCCAATTCTCAATACATAAATAGTATCCCTCGTACATCCTGAAAATACGTTTATATGTTAACAAATATATAAATGATTTTCAATTTTTAAATAAACATCATAGTTATAAAACTCGTCATGGAGCTTACACATTAGAATATAAAGCACATAAGTAAGAGCTATATAAATCTAGTTCATATTATGTAAAGTGTGTTTTGTACAATAAATTACCAATTTCATTTAAAACCTGTGATAATTTTAAAGTAAAAAAAAAATGGTACTAATCCATTTTATACTATGAGTTTTTGGATTTTAACTTCTAATTAATATTTTATTAAAATCTTTGGTTAATTTTTTTTTTTACTATTTTATGTATAGTTTTAAGTTTTAATTTAATTTAATTTTAATACCCAATTTTCAATGTGTTTGTGTAAAATTTTTATTGACATATCCTATATCAACTGTGATCACTGTATGAATAAATTATTATTATTGTGTAACGATACAGAACCGCACATTGCAGTTATGAAAGATAAGTAGTGAGTATAAAAGAGGAAAAGAAGTTTTAAATCAGGCTGAACAAACTTCAAACGCATTATTGTACGAAACAGGAACACATGTAATCAAGACTTTTGCTATGTAGGAAATGTTACCAAGGTTAAAACTACAGCATTTCATAGAATACGATGTAAAACTTCTGGATTGTGTTAAGGAGAATTTTATCAAACTGGATGAGTGAAGGTCAACTTAAGACTTACGTAACATGTATAACTAGTTCCAGAGCCTTTGATTTTAATATGTATAATAACAATTAAAATAATATATCATGTCTTTATTTGAAAAGGACCCTCCCTTAATATTTCAGAAATCCGCCGTGTTAGGAAGAAATACCGAAACACGTCAACTGTTAACTTGAGTGGGACATTTTTTGATACTAATGTCATAAACGTTTTGCGATCTTTATTAGTAAATTGTCGATCTTTCAAGCATAGATATCGCTGTTATTGACAGTTATGAAAAATGGTTTATACATTAGCTAATAGGAGCGAAATCATTTTTCTTTACGGAAAATGTAACGAAAGTGCTAGACTAAAAACTACTGTATTTAATGAAAAACACCCAGGGAAACATGTCGATGATAAGTATGTGTACGACAATTTTTAGAAACGGAGGTTTTAGACGAAAACGCACAGATAGAAGTAATTGGAGACATCCATCAGGAAAGTAGCAGTCTCCACACATCTTTCCGTAGGTTCTGTACATAATCTCTTCACATGCACAAACTTCACCCGTATAAATTATTATAAGTTTTTGAACTTAATTCACCCGTATAAAATACACATACTGAACAAACGAAAATGATCCCGATCGTAGCATTGAATTTTGTGAAATGATGACACATAAGATGAACTCCAACGAAATTTCAATCCTTAATATTTGTGTTAGCGACGAATCGACCTTCTTTTTAAATCGATTAGTCAATAGGCATAACTGTCGCTATTGGGATGATACACATCCACATATTTTTTCGTGAAGGTCATTCCAAAACACATCAAAAAGTAAGGGCTGGAACTTTAGGAAATTCTGTGACTGACCCAGTATTCATTGAAGGAAAATTGACGAGTGAAAAATATCTGGAACTTTTAGATAACGATATCGAACCTTTAATTGTTGATATTTTGGAAAACCATCTAGATGACCAAGGAAATTTTTTGATTGCTGAAAATATTTTCAGCAAGACGAGGCTCCACCACATTTTGAACTACGTGTGAGAGAGTGGTTAAACCAAAATTATCCAGGCAAGTGGATTGGTGGAAGAGGTGCTATAGAGTGGCCACCTTGATCTCCAGTATTAACCCATCTCGACTTTTTTGTGGGGATATTTGAAAGGTGAGGTCTACAAAACACAACCAACATTGATGATCTAAGACAGCGCGTTATTCAAGTTTGCAGAGATATAAAAAAAGAAACATTCCAAAACGTGTGACATGAATTTGAAAATAGATATTACTATTGCCTGAATGTTAATGGTGGTCACTTTGAACAAATAATTAAATAAGAGTTACTATTTGTTAACACTTGCATTTTTAATTTATTTGTAACTTTTTATCATATCCTTTAAAGATTCTTTACGTCATAACATAATACGGGGGCATATGAAAAGTTTAAAGAGACTCTATTTTAAACAACGATTGAATAACAATGAAATTCTGGTATCAAAGGTAAAAACTTATGATTTAATAGAGATTTACCAGACCTTTGAAATGAGGTATGACTTGATACCTAAACCAATTTGAAAAAATTTAAGGAGTATCTCCAGTAGAGAGGGGGTGAATATAACGTTAACACATTAGTGCCAAAAAGTGTCCCACTCAAGTTAAAAGTTGACGTGTTTCGGCATTTCTCTCTAAAACGGCGCCTTTCTGAAAAATTAATGGTCGGTCCTTTTCAAATGAACACAATGTATAAAAAATAAAATCATCGATACTAAATAAAGGCGAGACCGACGTCTGGAATGACAATTGCATTGATACTCATTTTGCTATAAAACATTCAGGCATTCTAGAAGGAAGAAATGAAACAGTAGTTAGCTTTTAATCCAACATAAACAATTTAATGTACATTTTAAACAACGTATTTTTCAACCAAAAGGAATATTAACTGTTATGCGGTTCGTATTTACCATTACAAGTGTGTTTTAGATTTAATGTGTTAAGAAAAAGTTGTGAATTCAATGTGTCAATAGCAATACTGTTAGTTCCATTATCGATGCCATCTAAATGTTTCAACTTCGGTTGTACCATGTGAAATTATAAAATTTCTCGTCAATGATGGCGTAAAGACAGCCGGGTCATTTTTGAATAACGTGATTTAAACATGTGTATCATTAGGTGTGAATTATGTGCCATTTTACGCCCCAATAGGAAAAAAGGCAAATCTTACGAAACCGTAGACTTTTGGATAAATCATTTATTTTTCTTATGGAGTAATTAAGCAACAATTACGCTACATTTTGCGCCCTTAAAATAAAATGTTTCCCTTTTTATAGGAAATAAATTATTGTAAAAATTTAAAATAAAATTTGGCGCCCATAAGAAAATGTTACTGCAAAAATTACATCGACAAGACTAATTTCATAACCTTATTTCTTGCGCATTAATTAGACACCTATTATACTACGTTTCCGCCGTTAAAGTTAAATTGTGCACTTCCATAGGAAACAAATTATTGTAAAAATTACATCAACACGGCTAACTTCGCAGCCGTGGTCTTCTGCATAAATCATTATTTCTCTTTTAATAATTAGGTGCCAATTACGCGCTATTTTGCACCGATAACGTAAAAGTTTGCGCCCCTATAGGAAATAATTATTGCAAAAGTTGCATCGACATGGTTAACTTCATATATCCATATCCATATATATATATATATATATATATATATATATATATATATATATATATAGGGTGTCCCATAAATGCTGAGAAATCTCTTGGATCTAGGTAAACATGCTAAACATAAGGTTTCCATAAAAAAATTACCTCCGATGCTTTCTACGAAGATGTTCGCTCTTGAAGTTGAATATTAAAAATGGAATTTTCCCTATAAGTTTCTTACTGCTCAATAAATTTTAATAATACATAGGCAAAAGCCATGCCATTTGAAGCTCTCTGGAGCCGTCTATTTAAATATTCAGTGGCACTTTAGGGGGCAGGGGGGCACAGTACCCTCTTTCTAACTTCAAAAAAATTTATTGAGCAGCTTTTTCACTTTCTCCAAGTAAACTTTTTAATCTTTGGCCTTTTTTACTTCAAAAGGTATACTATTTAATTTCGGTAAAACTAATCGTTTCGAAGATAACCGCAATGAATGATGACGATGGTGATTTTAATTTACCCTATTAACAGTGGTACATAAATCGAGTTGGCTGTTTAACACAAAACATTTATTATAGGTCTAATGATTTGGAATGAATCTAAACCTAAAATTAAATAAAACGAAAATCAAACAAGAAAAGAAGAATATTTGTTCTAAGAATACATATTAAATATGGTTAAATATTAAAACATTACTTACAGGAACAACAATCTGGAACACATCAATACCTAAAACTAACAATAAATATGAGAAACTGATTCTGAAATTTTAGAACATAAAATGCTCAACATGGGCACCCTCTTTCCTAATGCGCATTCGTGCACGACGAACTGAAGATTGTTGAACTCTCCAAAGCATTTGTTGGTCTTCTCTGATTTGACCGAAATCAAACATTATTCGGTCAAGGAGATCTTTTTGTGTGTCTATCGGTGTTGCATATACCAAATGTTTTCAATGACCCTACACAAAAAAATCTACAGGAGTCTGGTGACCTAAGGGACCAAGCAACAGGTCCACCACGACCTATCCACCGGTTTGGATAGACATCATTTAAATGCTCCCTGACCAACAAACTAAAATGTGGGGCCGCTCCGTCGTGCATGAACCACATATTTTTCCTGGTTCCGATATCCACATCTTCTAGGAGCTCCGGCAACTGATTTTGAAGAAACTCGCAGTAATATTGTCCATTTAGCCGAGGTGGCAAAACGAATGGACCTACCAAATGCGGATCAATAATTCCAGCCCATACATTGATCTGGAACTGTCTTTGACGACGCGTTTGGATAGTCGCATATGGATTCTCTTCATCCCAAACGTGTGAATTATGTAAATTTATTACTCCGTTTCTTCCAAAACCTGCTTTATCCGTGTACAATATTAAACGAGTAAACACCGGATTACGTTCAAATTGTTCTAAAAATCACAACTTGGTGGGAAAATCGGCTGGACTAAGGGCATGTACTTTTTGAATATTGTACCGATGAAACAGTTGTTCCCTAAAAATCCTTATAAAAGTTGATTTTGAAACGTTCATTCCTAAAGATGGTGGTCTGATGCTGATTGTTTGATCAGCAGCGACTGCATTCAAAACATCTTCCTCCACTTCTGGAAAACATGTTGCGGAGCACCCCTATTTGCGTTACTTGGTGCAAATTGGCCTAGAATAGCACACAAATTTTCTGTGGTTCAAAATTTTTAAGATGACCTTACCAGTTTCCCTCAGTAGTCGATCTACACGTTCAAAGGTTTTGCGATTAGGAACCCTTCGATTAGGGAACCTTTGCTGGTACAGTCTTCTTGCTTTTAATGCATTACAAGATGCGATTCCATACATCAAATGCATATCCGCATATTCAGTATTCGTGTAGTTAATTTCTCACCATTTACTAAATTAAACGAAGCTCTTAAGTTTTAAAAAAAGACCTATTCTAATACCTATACTAATCTAATTGTCACGATTTGACAGATAATGCATCTGTTTCTACATGAACAGCCAACTTGTGTTTATGTATCTATTAATGAATTACTATTTTACGTAGTAAAACACTCAGGAATGGGACACTTTTAAAATGTAAAAAACAACTTACGATTGCCTTTCAGATTCACGAACTTGGCGGTGTTCTGCCCTTCGCCCTTAACAAAATAAATCAGGATTTGAATATTAAAGATTTTAAACAATATGACCTTCTCCGTCATGTTTTGATACTTAGCCATATTTTCTTATAAAAAGCTCTTCTTTTATGTTCGTTTTTCATTTGTAGGTTTAGATGCATTCTAGATTATTGTTCTTGTAAATAATGTTTTATTTAAACACAGCCGAACTAAAATCATCATCGTCGTCATCATTAATTGCGTTTATCTCCAAAATGGTAAATTTTAACGAAATTAAAATAGTGTACCTTTTAGACGTAAAAAAGGCCAAATATTATGAAGTTTTCTTGGAAAAGGTAAAAAAGCTGTTCAAAAATTTTTTTTTAGGTTAGAAAGGTACAGGGTGCCGTACCCCCTTGCCTCCTGCACTGATATATATATATATATATATATATATATATATATATATATATATATATATATATATACAGGGTGTTTCATTAAGGCTGGCCACCGGCCATATTACAGAAACTAGTGGACATAAAAAGTGGAGAAAATCCTGGAAATTATTTTTAAGTTCCGTAATTCATCGCAAGGGGGCGCAATTGAAGATTAAAAAATAAAATTATAAATTTCTCCGAAAATTCCCACATTAAGGCATACCTTTGGTAACATCGTTAGAAAGCTTAGACAATTATGCATCATTTTGGTCTAAGGCTCATTGGCGTACCGACCTTAATAAGAGTGGGGGAAGCTATTGAATGTGTAATCATTTAAATCGCTGTTATTTTTAAACGACTTATCCGATTGTAGTAAACCTAGGCTTGTTTAGAAGAAAAAGGTAAGTACTTTTAACTGTCGCATCCATTGGTACGCGATAGCTCATAATAAAATTGTTAGAGGGCGCAATTTGTAATAATACCAGTATTTTGATTTTATTCAGAAAAATTAAATCATACGGTATAATTATGACATCATAAGCGGAAAGTAGCTTAAATTTGTAACAAAAACGTAAATAACGCAATTTGATATCTTTATTTGTTCCAGAGTTATGGCGAAAAGAAGACTTTTTAACCGTTTAATTTAATAATTGATTGTTGCTATGGTTTCTTAAGGTGTATAGGTTGGATTAGTAATGAGGAATCTGCATTTATCATAGTCTGTGCCTCCCTTCACACTCTATCTAGGCTTAGGACTAGTCCAAACTAAGCAAATTGCAAAATTTGGAGCGTGTTTAGAGGCCAACGGGCCATAACAACGATATCAAAGTAATGATTGATTTTGTTTAAGAAACTTTTTAATAGAATGGTAAAAATCATGAACAACTGTTAAAAACAAGTGAAAAGCTATAAATGTTCAAATTGACGGCCGTTTTGTAAAATACAACTATTAATTCTTCTTCTTGTACTGGAAACAGCTGTTTCGATTTCGTCTCGTGGAATCGAATTTATTGCAATTTCAATTCGGTGAATCATGTCCTCTCGGGTGGTTGATCTCGTTTCGTAAACAATATCTTTTATTCTTGCCCACAAGTAGAAATCTAATACAGTTAAATCCGGGGATCTAGGTGGCCACGGAAACAAACTACCCCTTCCCATCCAGCGATTTGGGTATCTAACATTTAAGAAATCACGGACTCTTCGGGAATAGTGTGAAGGACATCCATCCATGTTGATACCACAGGGATGCTCTCACGTCAAGGGGAATGTCTTCTAAAAGATTGGGCAAGTCATTTTGTAAAAATTTTAAGTAAGATTCACCATTTAGGTGTCCATGAAAAACAAATGGTCCGATAATTCTGTCACCTAAAACACCACACCACAAATTTACACTCCATCTGTTTTGGTGATCCACTTCGCGCATCCAGTGAGGATTTGTTTGCGACCAATAATGCATATTGTGCAAATTAACTCTGCCGCAGCTAGTAAAAGTAGCCTCATCGGTCCATAAAACTTTGGAAAGGAATCGAAGATTTTCACTACACATGTCTCTCAGCCAATAGCAATAGTCGAGCCGCCTGTCAAAATCAGTGTCTGATAAAGCCTGGTGTAAAACTAGATGATAAGGATGCAGCTTAAAATCCTTAAAATTCTGAACACAGAAGCAACACTTACACCTAGTTCTGTGGAAATCTCCCTGATGCTTACGTGAGGCTCCGATTCTACGTACGCAAGAACATTAATACTATTGTCTTCATTTCTTGTGCGACGTCTTCTGACAGGAAGTGGAATACGTCGTACATTTCCTGTTTGTCTTAAACGTGTTGCCATTCGCCGAAACACTTTTCTAGTGTAGTGCCCTCGATCAGGATATCTGATAGCGTATTGTCGTTCCGCAATAGCTGCATTTTGAAAACATTCATAATACACGGCAAGCATGTCGTAAGCCTCGGCATTGGTACACGACATTTTTGAAGGATATCACTAATTTCTGATAAGGTACACTGAAACCCAAAACTAATGAAGGAAAAAATTTTTACAACACAACATCAATCAAAATTAAGTAAGTTGACAACTTTTTCAATTTATTTACCTCCATGGAAACGAGCCGACTTTGTTCCGCAGCAAATTAGATTATTATTTTAAAACACACCACATTAGAATTATGCCTTAGAAGTTTTATATGATGTTATAAACGTACAGAAGAAGAATTAATAGTTGTTTTTACAAAACGGCCGTCAATTTGAACATTTATAGATTTTCACTAGTTTTTAACAGTTGTTCATGATTTTGTACCATTCTATTGAAAAGTTTCTTAAACAAAAATCAATCATTACTTTGATATCGTTGTTATGGCCCGTTAGCCTCTAAACACGCTCCAAATTTTGCAATTTACTTAGTTTGGACTAGTCCTAAGCCTAGATAGAGTGTGAAGGAGGCACAGACTATGATAAATGCAGATTCCTCATTACTAATCCAACCTATACACCTTAAGAAACCATAGCAACAATCAATTATTAAATTAAACGGTTAAAAGTCTTCTTTTCGCCATAACTCTGGAACAAATAAAGATATCAAATTGCGTTATTTACGTTTTTGTTACAAATTTAAGCTACTTTCCGCTTATGATGTCATAATTATACCGTATGATTTAATTTTTCTGAATAAAATCAAAAATACTGGTATTATTACAAATTGCGCCCTCTAACAATTTTATTATGAGCTATCGCGTACCAATGGATGCGACAGTTAAAAGTACTTACCTTTTTCTTCTAAACAAGCCTAGGTTTACTACAATCGGATAAGTCGTTTAAAAATAACAGCGATTTAAATGATTACACATTCAATAGCTTCCCCCACTCTTATTAAGGTCGGTACGCCAATGAGCCTTAGACCAAAATGATGCATAATTGTCTAAGCTTTCTAACGATGTTACCAAAGGTATGCCTTAATGCGGGAATTTTCGGAGAAATTTATAATTTTATTTTTAATTTTCAATTGCGCCCCCTTGCGATGAATTACGGAACTTAAAAATAATTTCCAGGATTTTCTCGTGGCGACTTTTATAATGAATTTTTTTTCTCCACTTTTTATGTCCACTAGTTTCTGAAATATGGCCGGTGGCCAGCCTTAATGAAACACCCTGTATATATATATATATATATATATATATATATATATATATATATATATATATACATATGTATATATACAACATTATAGCTACGTTAATACCAAGTGGAGATATGGTCACATGGTTAAGTGTTTTTAAATTTTATTCTAATAAGCATTTACACTCTAAAAGGTGCACCTATCCAAAACGTTGTACAAGTGTTAAACATTAGAAACTACTTAAAAATGTATTTTTGTTTTAAATACAAGGCATTGGACATTATCTAAAAAGGTGAAAATCCATAAAAGACTTGTAATTATTGTTTTAGGGTAGAATAAAAGTGTTGAAGGACATTGAGTGGAGAGACCACATTTTTTCTAAAGAAATCAGTTTTGCAACCAAGATTTTGAATATGACCGATGAAAAATTAATTTTGCAAGACAATAGACACGGGATTGAGTAAATATTACAAGTGTAAATAAAAATTTAAAAATTAGAATGTAGTTATCATTACTACATTCTGTAACTTATGAACCTCTCCTCCTAAGAAAGGTATAAGTTGTATGGATTCTTTATTACATAGTCAAGGTAAGAATGAGAATAATTGTTTAACTGTAATCGAACAGATTGAGTGCACGAAATTAATTTAATTTTTGGTTCTCCAGAAACTAAATGAACAAGGAATTAAAATCTTAACTTAACAGAATAATTTAAACAAAAAAATAGTATTGCACTCTATTAGATACACTGTCATAGTTTAGGGATGCAGCTTATAATTATATTATCATTTTTAAGCAATAATCAATAATTATAAGAAAGTTTTAGTGAATGCTTAGTGAACGCAAATATTCAAACAAAACGTATCAATTTTATAAGAACTATCAAAATTGTTTTAAGATGTAAAATTTCGTAGATGTTCATTCACGCACTGCTTCGCATAGCAATTACTACAATAGCATCGCCAGGTAATAGAATAATAATAAATCCACAAATACTCGCCTTAATTTTGATATTTAGTAATTGCTATCAATATCTCTAACTATTATTAATTAAATTATGAAGAATTTCCAATTAAAACTACTTTCAAATATGTGATTAAAATATTTCCTGTTAATGTTGAATCAGTAACGAAAGTGGAGGACACAGCATGAGATTGTTATCTATTCCAGTTTATTAAATAACGTTAAAATTATATATACGTATTTAATCAGTGTATATGTCGCAGAGAAATGATTTTTGTAAACTTACTAAATCTATAATGTCATTATTAGGACACAGCATGAGATTGTTATCTACACGAGTTTATTAAATAACGTTAAAATTAAATACGTATTTGAACAGTGTATATATTCATCATTTTTTTAAATATTTTAATGATATTTGAATGAACGAAAGTCCTTATACTCCGTTGACCCTGGATTGAAAAGTATAACCTTGGGCAATTTTGTAAGCTTAAGTAATAAATCTATAAATGTGAGTTTTACAAATTTTGCGAAACTTTGAATAGTGTATGCTTATGTATAGGGAAATTCAAAAAAAGACGATCTATGATTATTATTCACTTTATATAATTAATTTTTAAAGAAATATCTTTCATAAAAGGATTAGTAACATAATCTTAGGACCATTATATTTTAAGTATATACCTTACTTATATAAAATTTCTATTGCATAACTGTGTTTTCTACATATTTATGAGATAGTATTCAATTTTCTTTTTTTATCATTATCATTACATATAAATAGCACGAGATTAAAAGTACCCGTTACCAGTATGTTGTTTAATTCAACAATTATTATTATAGGGTCGCGTAAAGCTCGCCGTGCAATTGGCCATTACATAACTCGCCGTATGCATCCGCCGTGCACAATCCCCCCGACCGCAACATGTAACAAAATTTACATCGTGGCAAATCTCACCGCCAAAAAACTGACCGTTAAATTTGTGACAAATGGTCATAAATTTCCCATCACTCGTATGCAAAAAATCTACGTATTTTATCCAATTGTTCCACAAATAATATTAATGACGAGCATATCACTTTCTTGTACCTGTGTCATGTCACAGATAAATGTATTTTTATCTATGATCATGTATTAGCAGAGTACATAGGGCAGAGTCAGTCAGTGTACGGTTATTTTTAATTTATGCATGTTTCCTCTTCTATGGAATGCACAAAAAATGTAAGTCCTCGTTTACTTACTTTCACCTAATTAATTTAAATAATTAATTTTGTACATAACAAGGTAGATTGTACTTATTATTTTAAACATATCAACATCATTCGCCCTTTCTAGTACAATAACCATAAATAATCAAAAATCGACCGGACGAAATCAACGGTTTTAATTTTCTTTATGGAAACAAAATTTTGTTCTACCTAGTTGCATTAGTCATCTATATTGTAAGGCAACAACAGATGGTGCGAGCGTGTTTTAAACGAAACTTTTTAAAATGCATATTTATGCACAAATATTTACCTTATATATGACTATAGTCAACATATAAATAAAAGGATCGATATTAATGGTCACATACTCGTAACCAATTTGTAAATATATGACAAAAAACGTTATAAGTTTAGATATTTTGTCAACGTACAGGTAGGTACTTACTAATATAAAATATTTTTTTAAATAACTGCATTATTACACCAAATGGCAGAATTTCAATCTAATAAAACTAATTATAAGAATGAAGTTTGATTCATGGTCTATGACGTTTTACTCTTTTAACAATAGCTTTTATGTTGTAATGGTAGTCCAAACTTCAGAACAATTGTAGCGTCACCCACACTTATCTTACTGAAATGTATGACTGAGTGGCGCAGCATTTATATTCTTTTTTATAGAAAGAGATGCAGCATAAATTTAAATTTAGAATAGATTTGCAGCACTGGAATGGAGTAATACTGGAACGCGCTAGGGACGCCAGCGCGAGCCGACAGACAGCGAACAAAAATAAAAAACATTAATTCTTTTGTATAGCTTTATATAATTTTCTCTGTTTCGGGATTAGAATGCACAATGCTCGCACGCATTTTGATGTTGGAATGAGCTCAATTCTTAAACGATTCTTAACTTTTTTTTCAAGAGTTTTTAATTGCGTAATTTTTCTTTACAGGCTTATTCACAACCAAATTGAATGTCCTATCCTATTATCGCTAATTTTCTTCAACATTCATAGAACAAGTGTTTCGCAAAATTGCCGATATTTACACGGTGCTGCAATTACAACATTGTCTTACAGAGTGGATGTATTTAACTGCACGCTAAGATCCAAATTCTCGATTACGCTACCCCTACCCGTAATAGTTATTTACGATTTAAGTATCGTAATATAAAATTATGATACGAACACCGTACGTTTTATGTACTATCAACAGTTTTAATTATATAAAGAAACTAGCGTTTACGATATTTACTTAAAGGTAAAATTCTTCTTAAAAAAATGTTCAGTTAAAAAATGCTAAAATTATTATTTTTTTAGTTAGAAGAATAATTCGTCGTTTCGTGGACATGTAAATGCTACGCATTTAAAATCATGCTAGAGTCACAACACGTTTTAGAATACACCTGAACGTAATTTGATTGTGGTTATTTTATTTTATGGAAAATAAGGTATATTCTGTTAAAAATGGTATAGATGTAAAAAATATAATTAAAATAAATATCAAAATAAAATACTTATCTTTTTTGGGGTTTTTTAATGGTGTACTTTAAATTATACAATCTAAACGTTTCGATAACACTTACAGTTATCTTCGTGAGTACTAATGTTTGTTAAAAATTGTTAAAGATGTAGTAAACAATTTTGTCAAATTTGAAAAATTAAAACATAACGTTTTAATGAAAAATTAAAACATAATGTTTTAATTTTTCAAATTTGACAAAATTGTTTACTACATCTTTAACAATTTTTGACAAACATTACTACTGACGAAGATAACTGTAAGTGTTATCGAAACGTTTAGATTGTATAATTTAAAGTACACCATTAAAAACCCCAAAAAAGATAAGTATTTTATTATGAGTGTTAATGGTGAAAGTTTACATTTTCATAAAATAAATATCGTCGTTTTTAGTTTCATTATATACTTGATCGGAATGTAGTTAATATGTAATATTGAAAAAATATGAAAATGGCAAAAAAAAAAGAAATTCACTTGCAGGAAGTGTTTAATTTTGTAATTTTTCAGTAATGGTAATAAGAACTCTCATTTTCACGTTTAATGCTACCAAACTAACATTTACGACAGTGCCAACTTAAACATTTTAATAAGTAACACTTTCAACCTCCATGTCTGACTTTACTAATGATCATTGAAAACTTTAAATGTTGGCAAACTAGATTTTTGGAAGCATTCAACTTTTTAACGTGCAATGTTACCAAAATGATATTAATGGTAGTGCCAACTTCACGTTTAATACTAACATTTACGACAGTATCAACTTAAACATTTTAATAAGTAACATTTTTAACCTCAATGTCTGACTTTACTAATTATTATCACTTGAATCTTTAAATGTTGACAAATTATATCTTTGGAAGCATTCAACTTTTTGACGTGCAATGTTACCAAAATGATATTAATGTAAGTTCTAACTTAAACACGTTAATAAGTAACATTCTTAACCTCAGTGTCTGACATAAATAAAATTTGTCAAAAATAACATAATTACAATTAAAATCAGATACTAAAAATATAATAAAAAGAAAAATTAGTTAAAGGTTATTGGAAACAAATGTGCATGTTTATACACAAATTTAAATAAGTAATGAAAACGTTAAACATTTTTACATTGCAGTGTCATTTTAAGTTAATTTTAATAATGTGTACATAATTCTGTTAATCAAAAGAAGTACATAATTATACTAAACAGTGTTTTTTATTGGGAAAAATGGTTATTTCAGATTTTGGGATTTTTAAAAATTATTAATTTGATGCACATAAATGCCAACTTAAAAATGTAAAGCATCAAAAAGTGAATTTATCTTCTTATATTTAGTAATATTGTAACTATTTCAGATTAAAAATAATATTTAAAAACTTATTTCAATTTTAACTGTTTATATAATGAAATATCATCTTGCTAAATTATAGTAGATTATAATAAAAAGAATGTAAATTATAAAAACATTATAAATTAATAAATATTCAACTAATTTGTTGAGCAAACCCATCAAATTTAAAAAGTATATATTGATCACATAAATTTCTACGGAATTTGAGCGAAAACAACTATGGGTATAAATATACATTGTGAGCGAATGGGAAGGGGTTGAGGTTAGATGGGTCAAATTTAGTTAAAACCCAAAATGTTTGTAAAAGGTCTAAAAATGGTTTTAAGAGTAGTTTGGCTCGATTTGGGGTGATCACGTTTTTGACTCATTGTATAGCTAGGTTTTAATTTACGATCAGTTTTAAAGTTGTATTGTGTTTCAGGCTCATAGTAGAACAGTCTAACCCGAGTTTGAACATTATCTCCATTCCAAGTTCGAGTTTAGGGCAAAGGAAGTCAACTTGCATTTTTTGACGGATTCTCCATCTAGGTGTCCCAGAGAACTTATATTTCAAATTTCAGAGTTCGGATGCGCGAGATAAGGAAGATGGCTCTATATATCTCAAAGTGGAGGGGATACAAAAAAGTTGAAAATACTGTTTTAGCATTAGATGTCGATCTACATTGGTGCAAAATTTCGAAAAAATTGGACAGTAAATAATGAAGTTATTAAGAGATGCGCAAAGTTGACTTTCATCAGAATCGATGCGGGTAGGCTGAAAAAAAAACCACCCCTCCACCATCATATGTGTGTTCCATCCCCTCAGGGTGGTGCGACGGTAGTTTCGACTGTACGTCACGACGCCCTAATCCCTCCCCACTCCTTCACCGTCGGTCGCAAACTCTCGACCTTCACGTCGGGCTGTCGGCGAATTTTTATTTCATCCCTCGCAAACGCGATCGTGGCAATATCGAAAGGGGAGGACGCGAGGATCGAATGCGAATGTTCCCGTCGAAACGGTACCTGGCACGTTTCTTATCTCGTCGAACTCGGGCCGTGTGAAAAATTTGATAAAGATCGGGTCGTATTCCGAATTTGAGAGTCTATTTTATAGTTTCTATTTAATAAGCGCTACCTATATACATACGTATACCCCATATAAATACACAGGTTACGTAATATTTTCGATGGGAGGAGTGTTTATTCGATAGCAAACCGTAAAAATATTTACATCGTCGGATAAACGAAGACGTCTTTCGTTTAAACCGTATAGATCGAGCGGCGCGACGCCGCCGACGCCAGACGTCAGTTTTGTTATCTCGGTTAATATCCCTCAGATTAAAAAAAGGAAAAAATCCATCGTACTCGTCTTGACAACCACAAAATTTTTGGTCTCTTTTGTTTAATAAAAATTCGATTTCGAAGTAGAAACTTTCGACTTTTTCAACTTTTGACCACGGAGTCTTCTTTTCGAGGTCAACATTATAGTAAATCGATACATAGTTCAAAAATATTTCGGACAGTTTAAAATTTCGTAAAAATCGGGATGGAATCTTGAAAATTAAAAAAAAGATGTTCCAAGTGTTATTTCGAAAATAAAAAAAATCACGTTAAAGTTCTAAAGGAAGTGGTTAAAAAAATTGCCAAAGTAACAATTTTTCGATTGCATATTTTGCCCTATAATTCAAAAGTTATAAATTATACGAAAGTGGAATAAACGGCAGTCGATGCCCCCAATTAAGACACGTCGTTCCATTGTGAAATGGCAACGCTGCCTTTAAAAGTACAAACGTTATGGCCATTTATGTGAATTTTGAAAAATCGAAACGACGTGATAACTCGATGCCGGTACCCGTTAGAGAGAATCAGAGCCGATTTTGTTCATTTTCGCATCATAATCCATCGATTTGGACACCTCGCACAAATATTTTGCAAAAATTGTGTTTTGTTTGAAAAATATCCCCTTTGATTTTTATTTTAAATTTTGAAGACCATTGCGTCGGAACTAACAGTCCGATTTTGACGAAATTTTTTTCCCCGGTTCGTTTCGACGAAAGGAATCGAAAGAGATCGAGGAACCACCCTGCTCCTTCCATTTTTATTCACAAGTGAATTTTCCCCATTTAAAGAGCATTGAAAAAGTTCGTAACTCTCTCAAATCCTATCCGATTTTCGAGCTTCAAACGTCATTCGATTCTAATTCAATAGGGAACGTATTTCCATTATATAAAAACCCAAACCGTGAAACGGTACGTCTCGTACGATCACGTTTCCAAAGTACATGTACACGTCGGACACTTTGACTGGTTCCCCCACCCATCGCGTATTTCTTGCCGAAGTTTCGCCGTCCAAGTTCGATGCGCACTCGAAATGCGAGGCGAACGCAAAAAACGCGAACCCTCTAACTTTTAATTCGGCCGAGCCAGTCGAAATTGACGAAAAACCCCCTTCAGCCCCCTTTCCTGAAGCGAAACGACAGCTCGCCATGGCGTTATCAGAATGATATAGCTCTCGACGTTCCCCATCGATGCTTAAAGTCTAAATAAATTTTGAGATCCCGTTTTCGAGAAAATCTACGATAAATCTTCCGACCACACCTCCACAACTCCCGCCGTCACCTCCCTCGGGGTGGCGCGAAGACAGTTTCGACTATACGTCACGACACCCTAATCCCTTCCCACGAACTCTCGCAAACGCGATCGTGGCAATATCGAAAGAGGGGAGGGGGGCGCGAGGGCGAATGCGAGTGTTCCCGTCGAAACGGTACCCGGTACGTTTCTTATCTCGTCGAACTCGGGCCTTGTGAAAAATTTGATAAAGATCGGGTCGTATTCCGAATTTCAGAGTTTATTTTATAGTTTCTATTTAATAAGTAATTAAATCAGCGAAATGTATTAAGAATGGTATTATCCAATCAGGCGTATTATATAATTGTCATTTTAAAGTTTAATCAAACTTTAAAAATGAAAACTACATGGGGACATGGGGAATGTTATTTTGATTAAATTTCCGGACAGTAAGACTACAAAAGTTCGATCGTTCACAATAATTGGAGAAAATTACCTCAAAATTTATCGAAAATACGCAGCGTTAACACTAAAAGACATGCCAGAAATTAAATTCCTTTTAAAATACCAAAATAGAAAATGCTGCAGAAGTATAATGGGAATATATAGTATTAGGTGTGTTGCAACTTTCTTAAAATTAAATAATTCAATGGAATACACAGGCCATTGTTTAAGACGTACTTCTGCTACACTATTAATCGATGGAGGAGGTAATACTGAATCACTAAAGCGGAACGGGGGTAGGAAGACAAGTAGTGTAGCAGAAGAATATATAGAGGAGTCACTGCAAAATAAAAATGAGAATGCAAGTAAAATATTGAATGAAGTTATAACACCTAGTGCCAGCAAGACAAATGTTATGGAACCATCAGCATCTCATTTGATTACATAAAATTTAACTTCGTCTGCACACGCTTCTACAGTACTGTATGGTTTTAATTTTCAAAATGCAACATTGACAAATTGCACGTTTAATATTAGTTTATTTCTGTAACCACGCTCTAATACCTTCCCTAGGGGTATGCTTAAAAACCTAAGCTCCTTTTTGACAGAGGTATTTCTGCTAAGGCAGAACTTGTATGTAAAACTGTCTTATCGGTAAAGAAAACTCGAAAATTAAAAAATAGCGTTCTAATAACTTGATTATAAAATCTAAGACCCTTTTTGACAGAGGTATTTCTGATAAGACAGACAGACTTTGTATGTAAAATTATATAAAAGGCGAAATCTGGCTTAAACAAGAAGACATTACAAAAACGTACTACTGACTTGAAATTGGATAAAGATAAATTCGAAAAGAATGCTGTACAGATTCTGAGAACGACAAAGAAGATTTGAAGGTACGTGTAGTATTTCTGGGGTCGTGCTAAAAACAACTAATTTAAGAATAATCTCATATCTATGTAATAATAATGGTAAATAAAGATTGTATATTATCGTTTGCATGTATTTAAAGTGTAATCACCATCGAATCAGCATTATTTATTATGATGTATTCTCCTGTTTATGAACCAATATCGGGGGACATTAAAGATTTTGCTGACTTGTTAATAAACTATTACAATATAACCGTTCAAAATGAAAACGATGAAGTGGAGGAGTGAATGTAGCTCAAATCCATAATGATGGTGTTGATTCACAGAAGAATAGTGGTGAGGTAGAGGAGAAGGACGCATCTCAAAACCATGATGATAGTGACGAATCACAGTCGAAGAAGAAGAAGAAGACCGATAAAAATGTAATTAAATAAATGAAAACATATTTTCAAATCCTAAGTTTTCATTCAATTTTTTATTAATAATCTTGTTTCCCGAATGGACGTTCGCACCTGTTTACAAATCTAAAACCCTTTTTTGACAGAGGTATTTCCATTAAGAGAGGTATTTCCGCTAAGTCAGATCTTGTATGTAAAATAATGTAGAAGGCTAATTTCATGTTTAGTAGGGGCACTCTCATCCTCCTGGCTTAAGTACCAGATGAAGAACCTCCGATCACCGGTATATTCTGCCTTTTATCGCACTTACCTTTTAATATCAAAACCTGGATGAGATGAGTGTCGCTTTATTTACCTTTTTTTTAATATCAAAAGTGATCCTATTGTTTTCTTTTTAAATATGAAGTAAATCCAGCACGTGTTTAAATCGTGCATTAACCATAACAGTTATAAATTTTGATGTATATCTATAACAACACTAACGAGCTCTTAATTACTCATTTTATTTTTAAAAGTAATTTTGTATGTATACACAATATAAATACTGTTGAAGGTTGACTTTTACAATCTCAAGGTGAAATCATTTTAAAGTATGTTGTAAACTAAAAATCGTTTTTATAAAAATTCATATAGGTTAGGTCGCTCTAACAAGTCTATAGTTATTATAAGATTTTGTTATGAACGAATAAGTTCAAAAGTAAATATATAATTAAAAATTATTATTAATTTTATTAAATACATAAATAAAAAGTTTACCTCGAGTAGGATTTGAACCTACGACCTGTACTTTGCTAGAGTACCGCGCTAACCAACTGCGCCATCAAGGTTCAAGCCCCAATCGATGTAAATTTTGTCTTTATGTATGTAGAACTGATGTAAATTCTAAATATGAGATTACAATCAAATTACTTATATTAATGGAATGTGAGCCTGCAATATCGCAAGAATTCACACAAAGCAAAGCAACTTGACTAATATTAAATTATTATAAGTTTTTGTTATGAATGAATAAGTTCCAAGGTAAATATGTAATTAAAAATTATTATTAATTTTATTAAATACATAAATAAAAAATTTACCTCGAATAGGATTTGAACCTGCGACCTGTACTTTGCTAGAGTACAGCACTAACCAACTGCGCTATCGAAGTACAATCCCCAATTGATGTAAATTTTGTCTTTATGTATGTAGAACTGATGTGAATTCTAAATTTAGAATTTCTGCAGTGACAGTACACCGTATTGACGAATCAATTACTCAAAAATATCCACGTCGAGAAGAATTTTAACAGATATAAATTCACATGACAGCGAAAGACCTGGAACTTCCACTGCACTTGACCCTGACGAAAATAGTCAAGTTAACTTCCAGCGATGCACTCCACTTTCCTTCGTTAAATGTTCATAACATTAGTAATACTACAATTATCATTTATGTAAATAGATTACCTAAGAAATCATTTTTTTTGTAACTTCTGCGAAATTGGAAAAAATATTGTATTAATTATATAAGATATTAGTGATTTTTCTTCAGTATAATATACTCTTTTGTGTGTGAAAATATCGCCATTTGAGCCGAATAAGCGTCATTTGTGGGAACTTTTGATTTACGTCTTCAACTTGAAGAAATTTGCATCTGAGGCGCCTTGGTTGCTTGTAGGAGCGTATGGTGGGGCTGCCCTAAGTGAGACAAGGTGTCGCAAGTGGCATCAAAAGTTTAAGAACGGTGCATTTGACATCTACGACAGAAACATAGCTGAATGACGCAAGTTTATTATTGAGATCCTAAAAACATTCTTTTTATGGTAGTATTTGGTTTTTCTAAAAGAATCATTTCTTTCCCTATCAAAAAGCAAACTAACATTTTACTTTAGTATCTACTTTTTGAAACTCAAAATTAAAAATTTACATCAAATAGAAATTAGGCATTTACAAAAATAGCTCAAAATGTTTTCCTTCTTTTCAATACATAAATTGAAACGTCGTTCAATGGAGCCAATAGATCGTAGGATAATTTCCGGAGAAATTTCGAGTACGAATTCTCTCATGCATATTTTCAATAGTTGTTGGTTCAACGATGTACTCCTGGAATTTTACATACCCCCAGAGAAAAAAGTCCAGTGGTGACATATCAGGTGACTTAGGTGACCAACCAACTGGTTCTCCACGACCAATCCAACGGTTCGCGTATCGATTACTTAAAAGCTCCCGAAGTGGAAGGGCATAATGTGCTGGAGCGCCATTTTGTTGCCACCACAAATTATTTCTGATATTTTGTGGGAGTTCATTTAGATGATTTTGAATTTCATTTCATTTTCTAATAAATTGAGGTAATTCTCTCCAATTAGTCTATTAATAAATATTGGCCCAACAATGTACTGTCCTATAATTCCACACCACACGTTTAAACTCCACCGATGTTGACAATGTCGCTCACGGGTTCAGTGTGGATTTACATTATCGTAATAATGGTCTTACAAGAACAGCATCATTTCGAAAACTTGCTTCATCCAAAAATAAAATGTTGTTAAAAAAGTTTCTATTTTGTCCTATCTGTTGCAAACCCCAGTGTACAAAATTAATTCTTAACAGAAAATCATTTTCGATTAATTCATGGTGAAGAGTCATTTTGAATGGGTGAAGTTTATTTTTTTTATTATCTTCCAGACCGAACTAAGCGATATTCCAACCAAATTTCCAATCTCCCTAGTCCTGGCATAGGGATTCTCAATCATGTGTAGCATTACCTGGTTTTCGTTGTCGTCATTGCAAGGAGGTGGGTTTTCACATACCGGTTTCTTGTAATCTACAGTTGCCGTTTCACACATTCTCTCCGATGATTTGGTAAATGTGGTAAATACCTTCTGTTTGGATATTTATTTCTGTACAATCTGGCTGCTTCATAAAGGATCTTCATCTGCTTTTCCAAATATCAGGAGCATATCAATTAATTCGTCTCTCGTATAACTTAACAGCATTTTAAAAACGTATCAATTAATTTTAAATTAACAATTATAATCTTCAATAATACAATTGTTATTAACAAGCACTGACAACTAAATTGCATTGATTGACGTTTGACTACTAGATTAAAGTTTAACTGTTTCTTTATGTCTACCGCTACTTGATATTTGCACAAAAATAACAACACTCATGCGCTACTAGATTAAAATGTTAGTTTGCTTTTTGATAGGGAAAGAATTGAATTTTTAAGAAAAGCGAAATACTACCTTAAAAAGAATGTTTTTAGGATCTCAATAATAAAAAAAAATTATTGTACTCCATTAAAAAAAAGTTGAAAGTTGCCATTTTGAAATAATTCGTCCAATTGAAAATCTGATATCATCATGGTGTAGACAATGCCTTGAAACATATTACTGCCAAATATTTTGAAAGTAGTACCCATAGTGTGTCTAAGCAAAATAAGGCGCTTACTCTGAAACAGTCTATATATATATATATATATATATATATATATATATATATATATCATAAGAAATAAGACCAACCTATAATTATATTCTTTACATAGAGATAAGGTTGAACATACAATACAAACATGGAAAATATTGTTTATTAGCTTACTATCTGTTATTACTAAGAAACTAATTACTTATTTGATATTTCAATGTTCAAATTATTTAGATAATGAGAAATATTTTATAAGGCGATGACAATATTGGAATCGCCAGATTCATATTAGCATACAAGTTAGTGATATCTCAAATAAATTATTAAACCCATTTTTGAGTTTAATATAACTGGCGCTGCGAACAGGATACCCAAACAGTGTTAATACACCTGGTGTATTTTAATACTTTATTGGATATCCAAAGAAACCTGTGACCGCAAGCAAAATTCAATTGTGTTAATCAAGCTAGAAGCATTTCAAGTATTCGAAGAACTTCACCTCAGCAGTTAACTAGAATTGGCTTACAGACGATCTTCACCTGCAAGACTCGGCCCCAATTGAAGCAGTACCTATAGAAAAAATCAACACGTGATGTTGTTAGCACCCTTATTCTTGTAAGTCACTATTTAGTTTCCTAAATTTAAGTACATGTTATAGTCTATGAGTAATCCTAGACATACTCTCCTATTACAAAAACCAAATCAAGTAATTCTAATTGCGAAGTAAAATTTAATAAAGAAACAATGGCAGTAAATTACACTGTATTAAACATTGCTAGAGAAATCATTCCTCAATACGAGGGAGGCTCAAAAAATTTGTCATATTACATACAACAATGCGAAAAATTTATTAGTACATACAAAATTGACACCGTAGGGCAAGAACAATGCTCGATAAATAAGTTAGTGTTTGAATTATGTTACTATAAATTAACCGGTGCCGCTCGAGAAACTTTAATTGTATCAAATTGTTCAACTTGGACACAAGTAAAAACAACAACAAAAAAATTAAAGCTTCCTAGGTGTGGTAGGCTATTATAGACGGTTCATCCAAAATTTTGCAAAGATTGTTTATCCATTTACCAAATGTCTCAAGAAAGGTAGCAAAATCGATATTATAGACTCGAGCTATATAGAAGCTTTCAACACATGTGAATAACTTTTGTCAAATGCCCCAATTCTTACTTATCCCGATTTTTAAAAGACTTTGTTACGTAACCACCGATGCTTCGATCACAGGTGTGGGCGGTGTGTTTTCACAAAATAACAAGCCAATTGCTTTCTATTCCCCTACGTTGAATAGCGCCGAAAAAAATTATTCCATCATAGAAGACCAATCTATAATTATATTCTTTACATAGAGATAAGATAAACATACTGACAATCCAAAAATTGAAAATATTGTTTATTAGCGTACTATCTGTTATTACTAAGAAACTATTTGCCCATTTCAATGTTCAAATTATTTAGATGATACGAAATATTTTATAAGACGATGACAGTATTGTAGTCGCCAGATTCATATTAGCATACAGGTTAGTCATATCTCAAATAAATTATTAAACCCATTTTTGAGTTTAATATATATATATATATATATATATATATATATATATAATAGTAATAATAATAATAACTTTCATTGAACAGTAATATACAAAGTAGCTTAATTTGCTACTAACTAAATAAGAAAATAATACTTTCAACGCATAGCTGGCGATGTCTAGCACAGATTGGCTGCTCCACTTAACCAGCTAGACATTGCATAAAATAAGTTTATGTATAAACACAATAATTGTATGCATACATACGAAAGTAGGATAAATTCATAATAGACAGAATAAAGACAAAGAGAAAACAAAAAACTTAACTATCAATAATGTTTATTGTTTCTTAACTTAACTGTAAGGTAAGTTTTAACTACTAGGATCTATATATCAGTAATTAATATTAAATGCTTTAATTTATATTTAAACTGCCCCAATGCTTCAATTTTTAAGCTCGCTAGGTAGCTTATTATACGATTTAACCGAACTATATGCAAATGAACGTTTGGAAGTGGCAGTACGATGGCAGGGCACATTATAATTATCTTTATATCTAGTGTTCACGTTATGTAAACTAGACTTCTTAGTATATTTAGCTTTTAGGGGATTTCTACCTAGTATGTTCCTAAATGTAAAAATCTGCGCTCTTCCATAGAAAGCCAAGTTAGTTGTTTGAATTTGTGAGAAATGTGTTCATACTTTCTAATACCAAAAATGAAACGAACACAAGAATTTTGTACTGCTTGAATTCTTTGTTTTTCAAAGACAGTTAAACATGGACCGTACAGAAGGTCACAGTAAGTAAAGTGAGACAGTACCAATGACTCGCATAGCAATATTTTAAGCTCAATATTTAAAAATTGTCTACTACAATATAACATTTTTAATGAAGAATATGCTTTTTGTTAAGTTTTGATATATGTTCTCGAAGTCTTATCTGTTTATCCACAATAACCCCTAGGTTACTAGTAGTTAGATTGATTGATTTTTAAATTGAATTCTTCTGATAATTTTTGAATTTGGGCCAATTCTTTATAAATGTTGTCATATGTTTCTTTATAGTCTTTACCATCAAAACTTGCATGTCATCTGCATATGCTTGAACACGACAGAATGTAACAGCATTTAAAATATCTATGGTATGTATTGTATACAACAGAGGCCCAAGAATAGACCCTTGTGGCACCCCACTCAGCAACTTTGTTTAGTAGAATACCTGTTATTAACACGAATTTGGTGACATCTATCTGATAGATATGAAAACACTAGAGAGACGGAAGAGGTACTAAATCCAAAATATTTTGAAATAAAGGACATCAGATTATAGTTAATCGTATCAAAGGCTTTAGAAAAGTCAAGCGACACTAATACACTAGTGAGACTACGATGGTACGCCAAAATCATAAATATATATATATATATATATATATATATATATATACATATGACGTTTTGTTGTTGTTTTTATAATTCATATACATTCTAGGTTCTTGTTTCAAGTATTGGTACCGAGATAAAATTAAAAAGAATAGTTTCACGACAAAAAAATCGAGCGAATCCTATGGTTTTGGACAATCCAGGTTTAGAGTCATTAGTTGTCAACTATTTTAAGATTGCCCTTTACGGGCGTTATTGATTTTTTTTATTAATCAACTTAATGAAAGATTTACTAACCATAAAAATTTTCAGGAATGTATGGCCCTGTTATCAGGAGAAGAAACAGAAACTTCGGACAGCGATGTGTATAACGAACTTTTAAATTTATATATACCCGATGTACCTAAAATTATTTTAAAATCGGAAATTAAAATGCGGTATAAACACAATAGTATTGTTCCAGAAATTAAGAATAATCGTCAAGATTTAGCATATTTGGAACTTTGCAATCAAAATTATTGATATTTTGTACTCTGCCAGTCTTCACATCCACTCCGGAGAGAACCTTTTCGACATTAAAACGAATCAAGACCTATCTTAGAAATTCAACCTCACAGAGCAGAATTAATGGACTGGCAATGATGTCAATTCATAGGGAACTACAAATTTCAGAAGACGAAATAATTGTGGAACTTACACGAGGGCCAGGGCGATTAGATTTTGTATTATAATAATATTTGTTCTATAACTTTCTGTAAAACAAATGTTTATTAAAATTTGTAGATTACGTCGTACTTTTTATATCACCTCCCACAGCTAAAGTCTGCGTACGCCACTGGTCCATAGCAACCAGTACAGTATTAATTAAAACTCCTCAAGACAAATGCAGAAAAATGTTGGTGTATTATAAACACCTACAATCAATGCATTTTTATTCTTGATTATTATTCCATACCGATCGTGTAAATAATGATATAAACATCATAAGCGTTAAGGTCTCGGCAAACATTATCTTCGATAAACTGCCCTTACTGCACTTAATACTCAATTTTGTGTTAGTTAATCACATTAAAAATATTCTTTTTTTTTAATTGAATAACGGACTAGGTTACGTTAAAAATTACTGCTGCAACCCTGTTTCATTTCATTTCCTTAGAGATACAGGGTGATTCGTCATGAACCTCCCGTATTTCAGGAAATCGTAGATCTAATCATTTTAACACAAAACTTTCATATAAACGCAAGTCCAATAGCGCTTCGTTTCCGAGATACAAAGTGTCAAAGTTACAAAAATAAGTTGATTTTTGTAATATCTCCAAACGAAAAAAGGTATTTTTTTTATTCTTGGTATAATAAATAGGGATATAAAGCACATTGTTTATTAATACGTTTTTATTATGTAGGTACAGTGGCGTAGAACGCAAGGGACAGTACAACCTTTTAATCCGTAATTTATACGCCAATGGAGTGAATTGAATTTTTGTTATTAAAATATGAAACCTTGATGCTTTTCAGATAAAAAAGGAATACTTTGCCTAATTCGCTAACTTTAGTAGTTTCTAAGATATTTGCATTTTTAGGTATTTATTACCAACTGAATAGGCAGGTTATTACTATTCTGTAGTATTTGGGAAACAACATCAAAACGTGAAAATCAGTGTTTCGGGAAGAATACACGTCACTTATAAATGTAAGACCAATAGTGCTTCGTTTTCGACACGCAGGATATCAAAGTTAGTAACCTGCCTAAGCAGTTTGTAATAAATACCTGAAAATTCAAAAATCTTGGAAACTGTTAAAATTATCGATTTTAATAAAAATATCCAACATACTCCATTGGCGTAGAAATTAGAGATCAAAAGGTCGCACTGCCCCTTGCGTTCTACGCCTCTGTACATAACAGAAAAGTATTGATAAGGGGGGGGGGGGGGGCAAACCATGGTCCATGGTCGTTCAAAATGTAAAATTTTAGGATAAAAAGAAAAGGCAAATGAAAACAAAACTTTGAGATTTTAATTATACTTATATTAAACTAATAACAGATAACAAAAAAAAATATGCAAAACACAAAAATATGTATATTTTAGATTTAATTTTTTGTTTATTAAAATTTAAAAATTATTTAATTTATTTTTGCTCTTCCAGGGGGTGCAGTTGCCCCTCCCTGCCCTTAGCTGGCTACGCCCATGCAGTTACGTTTATATGAAAGTGTATTAAAATGATTAGATCTACCGTTTCCTGAAATACGGGAGGGTTCGTCACGAATCACCCCGTATAAAGCAATGTGTTCTAGTTCTTTATGCAAATGGAAACAAAATTACTATGAAATGTTGCCCTAAATTCGATATTTTTAAAGCTATACCATACCATTTTTATTTATATCATCATTAAATTTGTGTTATTTGTATATGATGCAAAATAAATAGTATATTAAAGTATGAGTGGATAAAAAGGTCTTTAAAACACGCGCGAAATAGAGTAAATGTTTTAACGACCAGTCATCCACGAATACTTTACACTATTTTTTTTATTGGTACACCGTGAAATCATAAATACTAGTATTATTACTACAAAAAATGGAAATAAGAACTAATAATGTACAATGTGTAAATAAAAATTAATATATCTGACAATACTATTTGTACTTCATTTATAAAATTAAAAGTGTTAAATAATGTTTAAATAAAGGTTTTGAATTTGTTAGTAATGTTTTATTTGACGTTACAAGATACTCCTGTCACATCAATAATCAAAAAATTGTCATTTAGACTTCACGTTTCTCGAGTTGTTGATGTTGCCATGGTAACTTTAAAAAACGAGCGTTTTTGAAAGTTCGATTTAAGCACGCTAAGGTGTGCTTTAAATAGGTAAAATAGGGCACCAATAAAAAAAATAATTTTTCTTACTACTTGTGCAATAAAACTGTAATTAAAATTTGGAAGTTAATCATGTAAACGAGGAAAAATATGTAGTGAATAGTAAACTAAACCTTAGGAAATTTAATCAACGACTAAAACAAATATTTCTGCCACAATTGACTCATATAGTCATACATTCCTTCAATTTAGTGCTTTAGTAGCGCAAAAATGATTCGTTTAATTTTCCAAGTAATTAAACTCAATTTCGTACAATTAGTGACATCTACTTTTAAATTGAATTATTTATTTTACATTATGCATTTAGCGACATAATTATAAGTATTATCAAGGTTTCTTATACTGGTACGTTGACCGATTGATGTAGGTACGTATATGGTATATAAGAAATCGCAAGTAACCATATAGAAATAAATATTCATGCATTGATGCATTAGGTACTAGCATTGAGTAAGGTATTATCAATGGTACAAGTTTCTGTTTGTTTTAGTGTAATCCTTGTTTATATAAACAAGGGTATACAAGTTTTACCAATTTCATGGTTCACACTTAGTATGCCACAGATTAACAAGAATATTTAGTAAACAAACTCGTAAAAATTGTGGTAGTAATAAAATAACTATTACAAATGAAACTCACCTGTTTTTGATTTCTTAAAATTGACCATTAATCACTACTAAGTTCTTCGTCACATTTAGTGCTAAATTTCACATTATAACACCGCAAGATTTAAAATAAATGTGTAACTACTTCTACTAAGATTTCAAAAGTTTTTAACGTAAATTGACGATAAATGTTTTACACAGATAAACATTTTACTATCATAGGGCCAGTAATGCGGGAATGTGATGTATTTAACTAAACTACATCCGTTAAACCGGAACTGCGGCCTTATGCTGACACAGTGCTAGTCGACCGGAACAAACTCATACCTACCTAACTGTTCATCTTTTGCAAAATCCAACTTTCGAAATTTTCTTGATTAAGCGAAAAACAGCACATTATTTTTCTTTACATAATAAGTGATATTTTTATATTGTGTTTGGAGGTGACTGTTTTGATACATTGATCTCTTTTTATTGTAATAATTACTGCTGAATTATAAAATAACAACTTTCATTTAAAAAAAACTTGTTTTTACACTGGTAAATAAACCCATGTCGAATTACATGGCGTAAAAAATGTATCTGCCTATTTATATCTATTTATAATTGCGACAAAATGATGGAGAGCAAAATATGGAAGTTAATACATTCAATTTAGGCATTGATTAAATTATTTAAGTCAGCCATAAACATGAAAGCTAATATTAAGTTATTCATATATTATAAATCAATAAACATATAAAAATGAAAATAATAAACTGTAATTAAAGTAATGATGGACTTGAATCGCAATATCGTAATAAAAGCACGCAACAAGTGGAAATAATATATGGAAAGAACTGGTTGATAATAATAAAGTGAAAAAGTTCAAACAAATAGGAATTTGGGAATTGTTAATATTCAGTAAATATTAATAAAAACGTCACATTAACAAACAAGGTTCTAACGCAGTCAATAAGTGTCTCATTACCCTGCGCTGTGTAAAAGAATGTTTGATTGCAACAGCCCATAACAATTAATACTTTGTTGAAATATAAATACTGATGACAACTAACGAGAATCGTAGATTTTCACGAAATTCTCAAATGGGAAACCATATATTTTTCATCGGCATGGGATAGCTTATTTGATACTCTTTCAATTTTATTAGCACCCTCTATACTCAAACCCACTCGCTTTTTAGTTAAATTCTTTATCTGAAAATACCCGTTATTCATCGAAACTAGTTGTATCTTTTAAAACGAACACATGTACAATTTATTCGTATTGAGTGCGGAATAAAGTACTCAACATCTTTTGTATTTGTAATTATACTGATGCATTTCAAAGTTTCAGAGATATTCATCAGCAGCTGTTATTACACATAAAAACTTATGAATAGTTTTATTTCAAAATTATTGTGACATCGTTAACGTATGTATAATAAAGTTTTTGATGTCAATTTAGCATTTCAAAGTTTTTTAATTCAAATCTATGTTCGTTATGTCTTCCGTTTTCTTGGAGGCTCAAAAGACCTTGGTATTCTTCTTAACGTGTCTGGCCTAATACTCCCAAACGCGTTTCTTATGTTTTGTCGCATATTTTCTTGCGTAGTTGGCGGCTCTTGGTAAACGGATTCCTTAATATATCCCCATAAAAAAAATCCAGTTTAGTTAAATCGGGGGATCGGGCCAATCCAACGATTTAGAAAGAATCCATTAAGATGGTCCCTGACGTGAACGGAATAATGGGCGGAGGACCATCGTGTTACAGCCACATTTCATTCCTCACAGTTATTGGAAAATTTGAGCATAGTTTTTGCAAAACGCTTTGAACGCTTCGTTCACTAACACCTACAGCAGAACTAATTGCTTTTCGACTAACTGAATGATTTTCGGTAAAAGATAACGTAACAGACAATTCATTTTCTTCACTTCGAACTCTTAACTTGTTCTGTGTAGCCTACATATCCCGTTTGTATAAATCTTTGTAATAAATTTTGCAGGCTTCGCTTATCTGGATGTCTTTGTTCGGGATAACGCACTGTATAAACTCGACTTACCAGAAAAGAGTTTCTTTGGCATTTCCCTAGTATAAAAATCATACCTACGAGCTTATCGTTCTGGACCTCCACCACAAATATCAGCAAAAACCACTTAAATGAATCATTGCCGCTTAAGAAATAGTTCAAATAAATAATAAAACTGCTGCAAATTGTATCAATGCTTCCACATCAAAAAATAAGTTTTTTGTAAATAACTAGAAAACGATTAACTTTACAAAAAAATTACAAGAATTCTTTTCGATCACAAATTTGATTTTCTATCTAATACCGATTTCAAACAAAACGAGTGGTCGGGTCCCAAAAGCGAGTTTTTTATTTCGAAAATAAAAAAATTTTCGAAAAAATTGTACAAAAGTACAAAAAGTTCTTATATCAGCAAAAACCACTTAAATGAATCATTGGCGCTTAAGAAATAGTTCAAATAAATAATAAAACTGCTGTAAATTGTATCAATGCTTCCACAGCAAAAAATAAGTTTTTTTGTAAATAACTCGAAAACGATTAACTTTACAAAAAAATTACAAGAATGCTTTTCGATCACAAATTTGATTTTCTATCTAATACCGATTTCAAACAAAACGAGTGGTCGGGTTCCAAAATCGAGTTTTTTATTTCGAAAATAAAAAAATTTCGAAAAAATTGTACAAACACTTTTTTGTGAGAAATTTTATTTTCTATCTAATGTATTTTAACTTTTGAATATGTTAAGTTGTTCCGGAGATATTTAGGAAAAAACCGGTTTTTTAAAGTGACAGTTTTTTGCTAATATCTTGTAAACCGTTTGTTGTACAGAAAAATTATAGATTACTAATCACATATTGAAATGAAAAAATCTAAAAAAATAAAAATTTGCAAAAGGGGTACTTACCCCCTAATTTTACCCCTTTTCCCATATCCCACTGACCCCAAAAACAGTCAGTCGCTTAGGGTAGTTGACATCTATATGTATGCCAAATTTCAAGTTGATATGTTTAGTCGTTCGAAAGTTATGGAGTACACACACAGACAAGATTTTTTTTACTCAAATTTTCTTTTTGGACGTTTTCGAACATTTTAAAGCTATTGAGCAAATAAAAATTTTTGAAAATTTTTTTAGCGATACATTACTTCCCATCCGTTGGATGTGGAAGTTAATGTTTATTTGTTTGACAGGTACCACGCATTTTTTTTCCGTGGCCAGCTATTAGATACCTTAGCTTATTTTTCCCTGACTCACCTTAGTTTACGCTTCATGACTAACGTATTTTAACACAGTAGAACAGCGTATTAAAAAAAAAGATACTAGTCCGATTATAAAAAACATCGCTTAAATACTAAAATTCGTTGTAAATGGTATAATTAATATTAGAAATCTATGTCTAATAACAGCTTTTAATGAATATGAAACTTTTACGCCTAGTTTGGATTAATAACGGGCTGTTTTTTTTTTTTTTTTTTTTTTATGATTGTAGACCTGAACAGGCTAAATAAGGCCTATCGTGCTAAAGCACTCAGGAACACTTAGGAGGATGGATAGAGGGATAATGAATTGCCAATAGATGCCTATGAACAGCTGCCTTAAATTTTCTCATATCATAAGTGAGAGGAAAACAGGAACTAGGGAGATCATTCCAGAGTTTAGAAGCCGTGTAGAAAAATGTGGATTGCGCCCGTTTGGTACGACAAGTGGAGATTTGTACTGCATACTGATGATGTGAATGAGCGAACCGAGTGTTTCTCGCAAAGATAGCCGGAGATGGTATCAAAGAATGTAATTCACCAGCACAATAGCCGTTGTAATAACGATAATACAAAGAAAGAACTGAAACCATCCTTCTATGCTCAAGGGACTGTATGTGAGAAGTTAAGGACGGGTCATTTATAATACGATCAACGATATCGAGAGCATATTGGGGAGCACTAACCCAAAGGTGAGAATTATATTCCAGATGAGGCCGAATTTGGGCCTTATACAGCAAAAGGAGTTGTCGAGAGGTAAAGTACTACTTAGATCTGTACAAAAAGCCTATTTTACGAGCAGCTGTTTTGGTAGCTGACAGAAGATGGTCAACCCATGAGAGATTTGAAGATACAGTCATACCCAACAGAGTAATAGAGTCTGAAAACTTAAGAACTGAGCCATTCATACTTACAACAGGAAATGATCGATCTTTTTTGGCGGACATAAGGCAACACTGAGTTTTGTTAGCATTAAATTTAACGAGATGATTGCTTCCCCATTCGAGAATACGTTGAATGTCTTTGTTGATTGAATTTGCCATTTCAGCTTTAATTTCTTGATTTGACATAAAAGGTGGATTATTACTATTATATGACTGAGATGAACTACAGTGAAGAGTGCTATCGTCAGCAAAGCAATGGATGGGGTTAGTTGTTGAAGAAATAAGGTCGTTTATGTACAGCAGAAAAAGTGTAGGCGCTATAACGGATCCCTGTGGTACGCCCGCGTTAAGCTAACTTCTTTTGAAAAAAGGCCATCAACTACGACACGTATTCGTCTTTTATCAAGGAAACTAGAAACCCAGTTGATGAGCGTATCATTTAACCCAAACGAGGTGAGTTTGGCAAGTAAACACTTACGCCAAACTTGGTCAAATGCCTTTGAGATATCTAAAGCGACTACAACTGTTTCACCGGACTGCTCTACTGTATTGTTCCAAACTTGTGTCACATATGAAAGAAGATCGCCTGTTGAACGACTTTGCCTAAACCCATATTGGTGGTCACTAAGGAGTTTGTTAGTTTCAAGGAACGTGAGCAGTTGCTGATTGATGGCTTTTTCCATGATTTTAGACAAAATGGAAGTGATGGCAATTGGTCTGTAATTTGAGGGATCGGTCTTATCACCTTTTTTGGGAATAGGTTGAACATTTGCTAACTTCCATGATGAAGGGAATTCCCCAGAAGATATAGAGATCGTATAGAGCTTAGATAGGACTGGTACTAGTTCAGGGGAACATTTCTTTAAGACAATAGCTGGGATACCGTCTGGGCCAGTCGCCTTATTGAGATCAAGCCTACTGATGATCGATTCCAAGAGCTTGTACCGAAAATGAATTGGTTTCATAACGTATGAAGAAGAGTTGACTAGAGGCACATCTTTTCCAGAATCATTGAGACACGAGTTTGATGCAAACAAATCCACAAAAACGTTGGCTTTGTCTACAGAATCAGCAACTACCGATCCGTCAATAGATATCAGTGGGGGAAATGAAGATGTTCGAAAGTTTTTACTAATGGCTTTTGCTAAAGACCAAAATTTACGACTGCCTAAAGGAGATGTAGCTAGTTCATTGCATTTTCGTTGCTCGAACAACTTTTTAGTTTTAGTGATGACAGTTTTGCAGATATTTCTAGCACCAACGTATTCTACATGACTGTCAACCGATTTATTAGATTTCCATTTAATGTAACATTTATTTTTTAAAGATATTGCATCAGAACAAGCCTTATTGAACCAGGGTTGGGAACGTGAATGACCTACACGGTACTGTTTTTTCGGAATGTATAACTCCATTCCCATGAGGATGGCTTCAGATACTGAAAGAGCGATGTCCGAAGAAGAGGACGACTTAAAACAATAATCACGCCATGGAAAGGTTGCAAAGATATCCCGTAAATCACTCCATCGAGCTGACTTAAAACACCACAAGATTCTATCGGTTTTGCGAACAACAGTGGAATTAGGTACAGTAGAAATGATTTTTATTAGACAATGGTCGGAAAGACCTAAAGGCGAAAGAACGGAAGTTTTATAAACAAGAGGGTTTGATGTAAGAAATAGATCTAGAAGATGTGGAGTATGGTTAGGGTTATCAGGGATTCTTGTGGGTTCAGAAATCATTTGTGTGAGATCACATGAAATAGCAAATGTTTCTGCACTATGACCAGCGGGATTTGTAGTAGATGAAAATTGAAGCCAATTCGAGTTACGAACATTGAAATCGCCTACAAATGAGATATCGCAAGATGGAAACTGAGATAGGAGATAGTCAACTTTCATACTAAGGTAATCGAAGAAGTCTTGAAAGTTGCTGTCATTAGGAGACCTATAAATGCAACAGTAGAATTTCACAAAATTAGGACCAGAATGTTTAAACCAAATCACGTCAAAATTTTTATTTTCTAAGGAAGAAACCCTCTTGCAAGCAATTCTGTCCTTGATGTACGCACATACGCCTCCTTTATATCGAAAGTTAGAGTGAAGATGGTATTGAGGAAATTGCAAGTCGGGTGACTCGGAGCTTTCCGAGGAGACTTGTGTTTCAGATAGAAACAATATATCAGGTTGTAATTGTTCAAGATGTTGGTGAATAGCATTAAGATTAGACCTGATACCGCGGATGTTGCAGTAGTGAATCAGAAAGTTGATACTTTCGATAACCGAGGTCGCTTGGGCCCCGCCCTCCCGGACATCCGAGTGGGGCAGGATTTTACGTCCGGAATTTATAACCCTAGAAACCACAGCCATCTTATTTTTTAATTTGGGACTTTTAATCCGATAGGAAGACAGTGAGGGCGAGAAGGAAGAATAAGGATGAGAATAGATTAAGGATGATAAAAAAGGTAACCGGCAGCCCTTACCGAGCTCAGAAAATCGGAGATCCAATATTAAGGAGCCCATGGTAAGGGTGGTGGTACCTCCCCGGCTGGCATGGACTATACATGCCTACCACTGTTTGGGATAAAGGCGAATTGAACTAAATACCGAGTGGGTTTGGGCATTGTATACAATGGTTTGGGTATAGAGAATACTTAAGAAAACTGACAGAGTAGCAAATAAGTTATATCATACCCATGAAAAGTATGGGGTGTTCCTTATGAAAGCTTGGAGAAAATCTACGATTCTTGTTTTGGACTATACTGTATACGGCTTCAGATATTTCGTGTAGCCATCTGTATAAAAACAAAATAGACCATATACATAAAACATTCTGCCACAAATTATAATTAATTTCGTTTCTTCTTGAAAGATACAGTGATCAACACTTGCCCATTCAGACAAAGAAATTGTTACATCTATGAAAGCACTCGGTATAAGCTGCTGAAATTTTGTTGAGGTATTGTACGAAGCGAGGAGAATTCAAATCTGGAATAATATATAGGGTGTTCTATTAAAAAATATATGTTTGTGTTGTCATGGACTTATGCGCTGTATTTGTGAAAATATTTTGCATTTTATTGCTCCATTTTAATATTTTTTTAATATAAATCATTTAGATGTAGTAGATGACGGGAGCTAAGATGCTAAGGACCCTGTATATGAAAATCTAAACTTTCATCATTATTACACATATTTAAAATACTCTGTTTTTTGGGTTTTTTTAATAGTGTATTTTTATATTTATGTTTATACAAATTTAAACGTTTCGATCGCACAGATATCGTTCTGAACTGTAAAAAAACCTTTTAGAAATGTTTAAGATGTTAATACAAATTTTGGAATAAAAAATTGAAAACGTAAACATAAGCCTGCTATCAATATAACAGTTTGATGTTCATATAAAGCCAACTATGGAGTATAATTTTAATAAAGAATAACTAGATCTTTAATAAATTAAATAATGTTAAACTGCCTTGAAGATTATCAATCAGAACACCCTCTAACGGTCGAAGGCTGAGTGGGAAAAATGTCATAATCAAAGAGCGATATTAACAAAATTGAATGAATTATGAACTAAATGTACAGTTATGAAAAACTTTAATTTGAAATTTATGAAGGCATTAACAAATAGAAACTTAACATTAATATCCAGTCAAGCCTAACAAAGAAATAGCTTTGTTTATAAATGTGTTATTTAACAGTGAAATCACAGTATAGTGCGTTTTATGTAATTTTCAGTTTTAATTTTAATTTTACCTACATATGTTAAATAATAGTGCTATGATAATTTAACATATAATTGGTGCCAAAGGCTAAAATTAAAATTAAGACATGCCGTTGTGTCTTTTTATAATTATAAGATGCCAAACCCTATTTAAGGAGGGGTTCAATGGTCCTAAGTAACCAAAATTTCACAACCACACTCCCATATAAAAGCCAAGTTAAAATTGGAATTTGGCATGCATTTCTGGACAACTCGCTCTGATCATACTATGCTCCGATCATAGAGTTTTATGTCTCAAAATGACCCTAAGAACATGCCACGGCTCATATGCCTAGTTTTAGCAAAAAGTATAATGTTTCAAGCTGTCTAGGATGTGTCAAAGTGAAAGATACTGTTTTCTTGCGATATTTTGCGATGCTTTCAAAATTACGATAGAAATAGCATACCCCAATGCGATATCGATAGGCATAACTGCCGTGAGGGTTCATTGGGGTCATTTTCAGATATAAAAGTGAACAATCCGACCAATACAGTGGTCACAGCGAGTTGTCCAAAAAATGAAGTCCGAGTCTTTTCCAATGGGGAGTGAACTTTTGGCGTACTAGCAGGAAAAATTGTCGTTGCATGACAACTCTTTACTTCAGACTAAATTTTCTCGTAAATTGCTCTCAACATTTTTCTAAAATTTCAGAATTCATCAAACAAATTCGTAGAGTGAATATTTCTTCAGTTCAATGGGCCAACGTAAACCAGGATCGGTGCGTGCAGGTGAAGGAAAGGTGCCTAGGAAGAACACCAAACTGGGCAGATGTAAGAGAGCTTTGGAGACCTGCAAGTCGAAGCAGTTGCTGCGAGCGGAGAAGGACGAAATCACCTACAAGCGCCCATGTATCATCATCCCAAGGAACGGGATAAATTTTCTCCTGAATTTCGCTGTGTTGCACGCGAGTGACGATTGTGAATATCCTGAACTGGTTTTGGGAGATAGAAAGACCCTTTGGTGAACGTAGAATGCCTTTCCTGTGAGTCCACATTCACATACGACGACATTATCTGTCAACGAGGCACTGGCTTGGGGACTGTACGTTTCTGGTTTTCAACAGGTATTATGTAGCTTCACTATGAATTCAAGCAATTAACTTTCTGCCACTGATAGGTTCGTTCGTTGTTCACTGCCTTAGAGTTGCGCTGCCCAAGTTTCCCTACGTTTCAGAAGAGTGAAGAAAAATGTTACGACTTTCTAAAACGGGCAGTTGAAATGATCCTCAAGCTTAATGGAACAGCCGAAGCTGAAGCCACTGAAGAGTGGTGGGTGATGATAGAGTTGCTTGCATCGATGTGGCAGTAGATAGATCGTGGTCGAAGCGATCATACGGACACAGTTTTGATTCCTTGACAGGAATGGCCTACATAATGGGGACGAGCACAAGGAAAATCTTAGGGTTTGGAACATTAAACATATACTGCAGGATTTGTGCGAGTAACGCCAAGAGTGGGAAGAAAGTTGAACACTCGGACTGCAAAAAGTACAACAGTTCATCCCAAAGTATGGGAGCTGTGGTGATAGTAAAGAAATTTCAAGACAGCATACTATTCCATGGACTAATCTACAAGGATATGGTAGGAGATGGGGATAGTTCAGTTTTTAACGAAGTGTACAACAGCATCCGCTACCCAGAAGTGACAATTCGCAAGATTGAGTGCGTCAATCACGCTGTGAAATGTGTGAAAAAATCATTGATAAAAATAGCCAATGAAACCAAATGCGAGATTACCTTCAGGAAATTGTTAAAAGCTAAAACTGCCTTCTCCTTTACAATTATCTACAACAATAAGCACCAAAGTGATGAAGGAAGTAGCACAAGCTTCCCTAATCGTGTTTTTGGAAATCACAAGTGCTGTAAACGATACTTTTGCAAAGTGCAGAATTCGGCATGATTTCGTCATGATTTAAGCATGGTCAGCTACCGCAGATTTCTCAGGTTGACCTAATATACAAACTCTCATATGTTATTTACGTCTTTTATCGAAGTTACGTTTAGTTTTCTCCAATGTATAATTTCCACATGAATAAGATAACTTATACACCCTGGATGATAATAATGGGTTTAAAACATCTTTAGGTGACCTTAAATGTTCTTTAATTTTTCTTGTAGGTATAAACAGTCCTAATGCCATGATTAATCGGGATTTTTTCAATTCTATCTGTAACATTAGTTTTAAAAGGAAGAAAAGCAGTACCAACATTAAGCAATGATTTTTGTTTATGGTTATGTCAAGCAGGTGTAATAAATTGTTTAATTCGTGCCATTCAATTTGATAAAATGGAAATATTGTCAAGAGAAACTCATTATTATGTTCGTTTACAACGTGAAGCTATTGAGAAATCTTCAATAAGCAAGAAAAAAATCTCCGTTTAAGGGGGGGGTTCAAGAACTTTTTCCAAAAACTTGTCATTTTTACGGTGCAGAATCTGGGCATCAGGCACATTCGTACACTTGACCTCAATTATTGCATCCTTACCAACAATACCGTTTGGCGAGGCCGCGAAAATTTCATTCTCTTCCGATATGAAAAGCCCACACTCTTCAGCAGCTGTTCCAGTCTTCTCACCGTAGGCTTTTCTTGCCTCCGGCTCCAACCAAAATCCCCTTGCACAGTCGTCCCCGAGCGAGTTTCCAGCAGACGGCTTTTCGCTGTAGAGTAGGTCCTTGATGAGACAGTTATTGTCCGTGGAATCTCACATCTTGTAAATTCGCCCAACTTTGCTTCCTCTTATTATTGTCTTCTCCTCGCACAAGGATTTGAAGAGTTCCGGATTTTCATTTTCAAGATCAGGTTCTCTAACATTGGTTCCATAATGAGCAGAGCCGTCATTTGAATTAGACGCTGCATTTGTAATCTTCTTCGACTCGGTTTCAATTCTAGATTTGTCTTTTACTTCACTTTTATTGTTGAGGGTTTCTGACAAGGCCGTCCAGTTTTCAGGAGCTGATTCTCCGTGGACAAGTTCATAAGCCTGAGGAAGCCAGAACGGACCGAATTGATGGAAGAGGATAGAGCAATGAACCCTAATGTCGTATCCATCCATTTGAGATACGTTTAGCCTTTTCCCTTGCAAATTTTTGGCAATCAAATTCATGGCAGATGCACGCATATTACTGGTCTTATTTGGCAAGAGTCGCTCTGCTTTGTTGGCCCAATTTCAAAACAAATCTTTTATACTGGCCCAAATTTCAAGTTTGCTCATCTTCAAGGCTTCACATTTTTCTACCATTACCTGCACTTCTTCTGCCTCAACATATCAAACTTTTCAGTATTAGTAAATAAAGCCATGTTTGACACAAAATATTCTGGAATGAATAATTTTTAAGTGACATTAAATTCGATTGTGTTTTTATGTTTCACGGCCTGCTTATTGTTAGAGTCATATTTCAAAGCCGACTTGTCGTTCCATAAGAAAAATTTAATTTAGGGGTTGAAACTAAAAAATAGAAAGTGCAAGAAAAATCCAAATTGATATTTAAATTCTGCATAAAAGATATCTTAAGAAAGTGCAAATAAAATTTATATGTCTAATATAACAAAAAAGGTATTACAAGAAAAAGAAATTTGACATTTTTCTTTTTCTTGCCATAAGTCTTAAAATACATGGAAATTTGGAAATTGGAGAGTGTCCTATAATTTCACTAATCCTTAGGAGTAATTCATCCAATTTAACCAAATCTGTATCTTTTATAATAAGCGAGATCCCCATACTGGGACACGTTGTATACATATATATATATATATATATATATATATATATATATATATATATATATATGAACATCCTAGTAACTTTAATGGTCAAGAAGAAAATCTCCGTTTAAATAGGTTTTGGCAAATTATAATTGAAAAAAGGCACAGTGGTACGTCCTAAGTTTAATTTTAGCTTTTGGTATATCTATGCTTCTTGATGTGTTTCTTCCTGGGCGTTAAAGTAAATGCTTTCCAAATTATATGTTATATATGCATTGCATTATAATTTAGCATATGGAGTTGAAATTCAAATTAAAATTATATGAAACGTACTACATTGTGCTTTCACTGTAAAATAACAATTACTACCAAAACTCTTTCTTTGTTAGATTTGACTGAATTTTTAATTGAAATGAATTTTCTATTAATGAATGCTTTTATCAATTAAAATGGTTCACAACTTTACACTTACGTCATAATTTGATTAAATTTTGTTAAATTTGCTCTTTGACTATTACATTTTTCACTGTTAGCCTTCGACCGTTAGAGGGTGTTGTAATTTGTCATCTTCAAAGCAGTTTAACAATATTTTAGTTACCAAGGGTCTAGTTATTCTTTACTAAAATAGTATTCCATAGTTGGGTTTATACATTCATTAGACCGTTATATTAATGGCATGCTTATGTTTGCGTTTCAATGTTTATATTTCAAAAATTTGTTTTAACATCTTAAACATGTCTATAAGATTTTATTACTACTGAGGACGATAACTGTAAGTGTTATCGAAACGTTTAGATTTGTGTAAACATAAGTACAAAAACACCATTAAAAAACTCAAAAAGCGGAGTATTTTACATAATTTTAAATTAATTTTAAGCAGTCACGGGCTACAAAAATAAAATTTTAGACCGGTTCCTGTAAAACGCTAGAGTAAAAATAAAAGTGGGGGTGTTAGTTTGAGCTCTAGCTAGCACGCCCACGGTATAAATCGATAAATCGAAGACTTAAAATCGAAGAGAGCGGTGCACTATTTTAGAATTACAGTAAGAAGACGGAAAAGTATAGTTACATATATCGTGGTAGATTTATTACTTCTAGACGGCCTGTGATTTGCGCTCAAAATCCAATTAGGTGTTGACACACCCAATCATGTCCTCGTGAACCAGCAAACAAGCCGGCAAGTCGGCAAGTGGTTTGTGTTCATTTATTGAGAAAACCAGTAATAATACAAAAACTACTTATTTTTATTATTAAAAAAAATTGTAATTCCTCACGTTTTATACTACGAGTAACTCCACGTCATTAAATCTAGAATAAAAGAGAATTATAGAACTTAATTGTTTGTATTTATTAGTACGGCTAGTAGATACACTTACTGTCTTTATGTTGAAAAAGCAACTACTTCTAAATTTGGTTGTTCAGTTAACAAACTTTGTAATCTAACTAAAGAACTAAAAAGATATTAGAAGAGTACTTTAACCCTTTCACCACTGAATATGTATTTGATGTATTTTGTCATATCATTAGTAAATGTCAGTATTTAGTAGACAATACAAGACTGATCAGTGATAATTCATAGTCCTGGATAATTAATGACCTATAAATTATCCTGGGATTATATGCCCCCCCCCCCCACACTTATTTTACTACTGATAGAAAAGAAAGAAACAATTTTTACATAATGGTAAGTTACATGCCGCACATATTGATTTTGTTCTGGTTTCAGTTCTATAGCGGTGGCATCGTCTTTTGGAAGGTCCTTCGTTGGGAAGGTGATCACCAACATTGTTCATGGATTTTTGGCGTCTGGTTTTGGGACCTGTTCTTGCACTAAGACGTTGTTTCATTTTGGCATTTACTTTTCCTGTTTCAACCATTTGTTCTGCTAGTGGCACTAAGAATGAGATGACAGGTTTCCTTTTATGATTGTTCAAAAATTATCCAAGAGTTGATCACCGCTGAAATCAGAAGTCTATAAAATACTTTGCGCCACCAGTTTGTTGACTTACGAGCAAGATCGGATGTAGTAATTTTTGATCGGAGAGATCAACGCCTCCCATGTTTTCGTTATAAAGAACAAGAGCTGATGGACAGGGTATTTCAATTTTCTCGCCAGTTTTAGAAGTTTTTGTTGCAGTATCACTTGTATGAGAATGACAATTTGACATAAGAAACACGTCCTTCGTATCCTTTCATTTTGCGGAAATAACTCCGTGTCTGCTTACTAGAAAATCTGAGTCACCTGTAGACATAGGATGTAGTGTCAATAAAGGTGTATTTTTACGACCTAGGAAGTTCCAACACATGCAAATGATATCTCTCAATCTGAGACATCTGAAAGATCACTCAAGTGAGTAACAAGATTTTACATCTACTTTTGGAGTCCCGTTTAGCCGTTCTGAAAATAATATACACCTTGATAAATATTTTCATTACGACAGGGACATATTATCCCATTCATAATTATCGATGGGACACATAATCCCAACATATTTTTACACAAAGCAAATGGCCATACGATCGAAGAACAATTATAACGACTCTTACCTGGATGTAATATTATTTGTTGTGCCGCATTTAGTCACTTTTGACTGTATTCTCAACTAAAATACTAAGTAAACAGACAAAAATTGAAGACGGGATCGAACACGTGCTAAATTTCTAACTCACTACTTGAAATTGTGAACAAACAAGTATGTATTTTGTGTTGCCTATACCTCACAATGTTAAAAACTACGGAATTGTGATAAACTCGTGTGTTTCAGGGATATAATCTCCCTTTCGTAGCTTTAGAAAACTTAGTGGGACATATGTGTCTTGACACTGGTGAAAGGGTTAAACAATTAAAGAGTTTCTTTTAACGTACCTTTCTGCGTTTGCAAAATTCTCATTCCTTGCAGGATTTGATGACGGGAATTCATGTTTTTGAATTTTTTTCAAATTACTGGACACAAACATAGGAAAATCAATTTTTCTTATAGTTATAAATTTTTTATATGAACACGTTTGTTCTGACATGATTGCTCTTTTTCGAACACTCGTTCCTCTTGTATGTCCCTTTTTGTACATAGCTGGCATGTCTTTATGCAATTACAAATATAGTATGTAAGTATAAGCACTGAACACTATTTAGAATAACTCGTCACTTCCGGTAGTTTCTAAAAGTGCACATGTTCACTGAAGTCGAGGACGGAGTCATAAGCTCCAATCGGGTTCTGTTCGTAACACGTAACAGGTGCATGAGAAATTCAAATTTCACGCTGTTATATGATGTTTTACAGATTGAGACATGATTGTTTGTTATTGTTATGTAAATGCATTTAATATTGAGAAGAAAAGCTTGAATGTGCTTCACTAAATTATGTATATAATTAATTAGGAAGTAAAGTAAACGCGGCAATTGTTTAAATACGTTGTAGAAGAAGTGGAATTGGTTGTTGACTTGACAGTTAGTTTGAAGTAAGGAAGTGGGTAGAAGTAGTTGGTAATTAGGTTGTTATGGTCGCTGCAGTATAAGTTACAAGGTAATAATCGCGCTGCTCTCTAAATTAGGAATATAAAGCCTAAATTAGTTGGTATTGTGATAAGGAAATATAAATAATACTTTCCTTATTAAGTTAATAAAAGGTTAAAGTGATAAGGGAGCCAATATTGTCAAATTGACGATAGAAAGAAAAGTGACGTAATAATTTAATTAAACGTGTTTGTATGTATCAGAGGTCGTCGTCCTTTATTGTGTTTAAATATTGAACGATAAATATAAAAGACGACAATCGCTCCAGTGAAATAAATCAATATATAAAGAACAATAACTAGAAAGTATTGATGGTTAAAGTAGAAGTATTGCTGTTTGTAGTTTGCTGGCCGTTTGTATCGGTAACAGGACTTATAGTGAGAAGTGAAATCGATTAATAGATCCAAAAATTATTAATTGATTCAATAGGCATACACTGGAATTGTATTAATCCGCAACAATGGTCTAAGGAAGAAATCGGGGAACAAAGGAACGCGGTGTCAGGGCTGGCGGAAGAGCAACGATATTATCCCATTTGAGGCCTCGGGAAGTGACAAGTAAGATATTTAACTGTATAATAAAGACATCGTCTTTGTGTTTTATTTTTCTTTAAATGTACGTTTGAATATCAACACTGAACGGAAAGTATTCCTTTCGCTGCTGATAAAAAATTATTTCTGCATGTTAGTTATTAAGAATACGAAATATAATAATAGAATTGGTTTTTATATATTATTGTAAACAAAGCATTTATTCATTTTCCGAATTTTAGTATAATTAAATGAATGTAACATTTGGTCTATTTTTATTATTGACTATTGCGAATATCAAAGGCGTATACAAATACTGTACTGAAGGAAATTCAATACAGTTACCAATTACATATACATTAAGCAAAATTGAATATAATTTTGTTGGATGATAACAAGAATCATTTCTTTTAATAAACAAGTTAGCCGGAGCATCCCGATAAAAATAAAGGAATTTGTTGAGCAATATTAAAGTTCATTTACTCAAACGGGGAACCAGTGGAAGTAGATAACTAAAATAAATTGTAGTTAATGAATGATCTCTTTACAAATTGAAACTATCAAAATTAAATAAAAAAGTAATCATTTTAGGTCTCAAAAAAACAATATAAATTTTTATTAAAGGATTTTAAAATTATTAAAATAAAACAAGGAACCCTAAATTTCATTTTTTGTGGCGAGTGTAAACAAACCAAAGAGTAGGCCCATGTTCACGTCCGTTACAAATGGCGCCCAACCCGGTATATGTTTAGAGCGGTCACAAAATGTCACCCCAACGTGAGAGTTATTACAAAATGACGCCCAACAGCAGGACTGACGGGAGAACCGTTACAACGTTTCATGAAATACTTTCCGTGGAGAGTTAGAATCTTACTAACATCGTTTTGTTAATTTTTCTAAGTTATTATTGACAATATATAAATAAGTTATTTAGAAAAAAATTACAAAAAAAAATGGTTGGGAATTTTGTTACAAAAAAAATTGTTACCTTTTTATTTAAACATTTTTTGTAAAAATAATGCAATGAATCCCTTCCGGTACTTGATTTTTATATATAGTACAAACATAAATGAAATCCATTGAGTCGTAAAGGAGAACTGTTAACACAACCTTTTAATATGGTGCGAAATAAGCCTTAACAATTTAAACCATACGATACCTTTTAGAGTAAGCAGGTGTTAGACCACCCCTTTTTTCCACAAACCCGCCCCATCACATTGAATATATGGAATATAATATAAACGGGATAAATCATTGTCATAATTTTAGATTAATCGCTTAACACAATCGATTTTTCTATCAAACCCAAATTATCCCTCTATCCATCCTCCTAAGTGTTCCTGAGTGCTTTAGCACGATAGGCCTTATTTAGCCTGTTCAGGTCCACAATCATAAAAAAAAAAAAGATAATATACCCCCATCATATAACTAGTATATCAATTATGTGAAACCGGATTAAGGCCGGTGGTTTTAATTTTAGGCTTATTTTAGACTATGTGTTTGAAACAATAAATTGTATCTTTCAACCCCTAATAAGTTAATTTAACCTACTTTCTTACCATATTAGAAACATTTTAATGAAGATATTCATCTTGAAATCGTCAACTCGCATATAAACCTACAAGTACCGTTCCACAACCTTGACTACAGCATACATGTGATAAAAGAAGTAGAGAAAAAGTGCTAACGTGCAGAAAGGCGAAATTTGAAGATGCATCTTCTACCAATTGTCTTTGCAATTATGATTTCAAAACGCAGTAGCGTAACCAAGATTTTCTCACGGGGAGTGTCAAAATATAGAAAGAATTGTAATTGCAAAACATGTACGAGTATTCTGCTTATATGTATTTTAAAAAATATATACATATATATATATATATATATATATATATATATATGTGTGTGTGTAGTATGTAAGTTTAAATAAAATTGAAGAAGTATTCAGTTCGTTATGAAAAAAAATAGTATACGAGTATAAAAGTATGGTTTTGATGCGACAAAACAGGCTTTTTGGGGTATGCACAAGGTTGTTATATTCATAAAAGTAATGAGCTATACCAGTAGCATATTAGAAAGGTCAACACGATTCATATTAGTGTGTACGTTTAGTATCGTTTAAGATATATAAGTAATCTCACATTTAAATCAATTTATTTAAGCAATTTAAACACGTGACAGATATTGATTACATGAAGTATGATAATTCTAATGTGTAGAACATGTATAGTAATAGGTACAATGCATAAACTCTGCGAACTAAAAAAGGGTTATGATACGATCACAGTATGTTGGTAAATTACAGACAGTGTTTAAAAAGTGCATAAGAAGTGGTAGTGCCTTAGAAACATAGCTAAGAACATGAACAACACTTGTGCAACGTGATATTAAATATATAATTACAATTTGTGTACAAAAACTTACAAAATATGTTAACAATATGGAAGTGTGAAAAGACAAAATTATGAACTATGGAGTACAAATAAACAGTGATTGTGTTAGAGACATATATAAGAACATGTTAGATAAAAATTTCAAGTGATTTAGACGTTTAAAACGCAAGTTAAAAGTAAATTATATAAACTTAGGTTAAGTACTATATTTAAGAATTTTATAAGTTCAGAATAAATTATAAAAGCATATAATAGTAGGTGTCCTTCATTTTCACAAAGAAATTAACATTAAATGTGTAATCTAACCATAAATTTAGAAAAGTTGGGTTAACTACCTAAAATTAAGGTATGAAAGTAGAAATTTTGTTAAAACTAGGTAAAATGGGTTGAAATAGGTGTATTCTTATAGTTTTTATGTAGAGGTTGAATATGTAATTAGTTTAGTTGTAAAATATAAAATTTGTTAGATATTAGTAAATGCGAGGTGTCTTTTTATGCAGAACGTTGCCCTGATTTCAAAAATGTATTTAAAAAGCAAATCCGAATTGATTTAAAAAAGTTATGGCATAATTTATGTTTTAGTTAATTTAATTTTTTGTTTAGACCAATCAAATGCAAGGATCTTTTGTATGTAATGTAAAAAAAAAATTGAAAACTTTGGTATCCATGAGAAACGTATAAAAGGAATTACTCCTGATTTCTCGCTCTCTTACTTGTGTAATTTTTTGTGACTAACAAGTCATAGTGCTAGTGGTGCATTTGTTAACATGTAAGTTAAAATTTTCGTTAACATTATCGGATTTGAACCGCGATCAACGTAGAGTTGAGATTTCAGAAACGATTGATTTAACCAATAACAAAATTTAAAGCTAAGGTTAACGATTATATTTGTCGATAATATTGTATTTGTTTCATTTCGAAATCGTGTTTAAACATCGGGTGCGTTTTTGTCAATAAAATCCTTCAGTTATTTTGGATGTGATGTTTATTTTTTTGAAAGTGATGGAGGGTATAAAAGAAATTTAACTTCATATCGGCATCTAAAATAAAAGTTCAAGTAAATATAAAATTTTATACAACAATAAAATGCAAGTTAAATTCGAACAATTATTAAATATTTAAATCAACATTTAAATATACAAATAAAATAAAAGTGCTTGTCTGGACGTGAATGAGCATATTACATAAATGCATCGTATTTACCACGGGGAAGATTTATCACAAGTTAGTGGATTTGGAAATTAAGCAGCACCATTTTCAACAGCAAGGCAGTATTATCGATACATGGAAAAAAGTCTACGTCCAATGTTAATATGGAACAAGCCTAATGCGAGCATTCTTTGGAAATTGCAACAACACATGTGAGTTAAATTGTTCTATCATAACCCAACTATTGCATTGATTATTCTTTTGATGTCCTGTATTTATGTTTTTTGTTTGATTGTGTATAAATGTTTGTGCGACATGTATCAATATCTGAAAAGTCAATGAACAGGTGTAATTATAAAAATAATAATTTTACTTTGAAGAAAATCAAAATTGTACTCACTAATTCTAGATCCTTTGGTGAAATTTTTGACAGGCTGCATTTATTTAAGTTAGCAAGGACGCAACGCATGCGTAATTTGTACAAATTCCAACGAAGTCTGTTTCACATTGAAACTATTAATTACAAATTACAATTTAATTATTTACATGAATATTTTCATGTGTGAAATGAAATTTCTTTTGATTTCACGAAAACGATTCAAAAAGATTTAAATTTTTATAATAATAATAAAAGTTAAATATTTTTATTTTATTTGCCAATTTAATTCCTAATATAGAACTCTATCCCCAAAGATTCATTTAAAGATTAAAATAATATAAATTTAGTGCATTCCATCTCAATATATATATATATATATATATATATATATATACATATACGAGGCTGGTTTGATGGAAGTGTGACTTTTCAAAAGTTGGCAACCCTAACGTGGCGATATTACGTTGCATACTTCATCCATCTTTTAGAAGCCCGCTGTCAAAATTTCATGAAAATCCGTCAGTTACTTTATGTTTGACAATCAATCAAACAAGACTCGTTTTGTATTTAGTTAAAAATTGATGAAAAGGAATTTCATGTTTTAATAAAACACTATTTTCTACACGGAAAAAAAACATCAAACAGAATCTTCACCCAAACGCCTATGCACGTCAATAGATGTCCTATTATGAGGAATATGCCTTAATGGATATCTTTCCCGATAGATACGTTGAGCTTCGGAAGAATTTGATCTAGCTGCGCCGTAACACATAATTATGTCCCTGTATTCTTCAAAAGTGTAGTGAACCATTTTTGAAAGTAATTTTGAAAAATCAATAAGAGAATGAATGAAAAACTTAATCAAGAACCCAAAATACCTCTAACAAGACAATAATATTTTGACAAGTGTCATAGATTTCGTTTGCTTTTTCTTAAACTTCCATCGCCTGTTATTTTCATCACTCCAATAGTACATATTATTTTGTGTTCCTAAAATGGTTCACTATATTTTTGAAGACATGATTATGTGTTACGGAGAAGCTCGGTCGAATTTCTCCAAAGCTCAACGTATCTATCGAGAATGAGGGCAGGTTCCCAATGTTCGAACATTTATTGACGTGCATAGGCGTTTGGATGAAGATGGGTGGTGAAGATGTCTGTTTAAAAAAAAAGTTAATAGTGGGAGTTTCCAGAACTCGTCGCACTGTTGAAAAGGAATAACCTGAACACATTATTAGAAGATGTTTCATTGGACATAGTTGCAAGAGTGGACTTTATGCTTGATGGCAAGCTAGCTCACTTTTCTTGAGTGGTAAGGAAATTTTTTAAAAGGAGGTGAAAATAGGTGGATTTGTCATGCGGGGCTTGTAATATAATCACTGCTCTTCAGTGATAAAAGAACTAAGGTCATATTTGAATTCTGCGTAATAAAAAGCCCCTATATACAAAAGTTCGTCTGCTTATTACATCACTGTAAGAAGATATTAAGTAAAAAACAAACAAATAATCAAAATTCAATACCCTATATCTTTTAAACGAAGGCGTTGCGGACCTAAGTTCATAAGAACTTTTTTTTCTTATTTTAGTGTCCTCTATCGCGTGGCACTATGCATGACTCTTTTTTCTGTCACCCTGTATATATATATATATATATATATATATATATATATATATATATATATATATATATATATATATATAACCTGGCCTGTATAAAAAACCGCTGTTTCCAGTTCAATTGATTTAAGTGAAATAAACAATTAATACCGACAGCTGATTATGACACACTAACGTTCGCACATAATCCGAAATGTAAACACCCCACTCACCTGTAAAGAATCCCTTTGCAAGCCTGACTCCAGATCACCTACATGTAATTACACTTAGAGCACCTGTTCATTATTTAATTAACCGTTTTAGTAATGACCATTTCACACAATACTGAACAGCTGTTTAATTATCTATCTTACTGAATTATCCATAGTGGGCGATCTTAATGCATATAGTTTACCAGCCAGCTGCAAAGCATTCCATGTGACGGAGAAGGTTCGCCGTAATATTTGCGTAATTTCTCTTCTGTTTGATGTTTTTTTCCGCGTAGAAAATAGTGTTTTATTAAAACATGAAATTCCTTTTCATCAATTTTTAACTAAATACAAAACGAGTCTTGTTTGATTGATTGTCAAACATAAAGTAACTGACGGATTTTCATGAAATTTTGACAGCGGGCTTCTAAAAGATGGATGAAGTATGCAACATAATATCGTCACGTTAGGGTTGCCAACTTTTGAAAAGTCACACTTCCATCAAACCAGCCTCGTATATGTATGTATGTATATATATATATATATATATATATATATATATATATATATATATATATATATATATATACAATACAAAATTTAATCGTGGATGCTTATTTGCTATATCAACTTCTGTAAGGATATCGATTGACTCCAATATGTTTTATTCTTCCCTAATGACTTTATTAAATTGCTCTAGTTATTGTAAGTTTTTGTTTTTGGGCACAATTTTATAAAAATGGGTGTGTTCGAATCCATAGACCTTCCCCTTTGATACGCCACTATCGAAATAATTTCCAGTAACCAAGTTACAATTCGTACATTTTTTTTTTCTATTCCACTGCCATTTTATTCTTTATGTATTTATAAAAAAGAAAACATTAGCAGTCGCTCGGCGATTTATCACTGATTTATTGATGAACACAATCCTGCCACCGCTATTTATGCAAATGAAACTAGTAAGGTTGGTAATCAAAATGTCCCCTAAATTGTTTCAAGTAGGTAAGTGTAGATGTTTAATTTATAAATAGCAATGCAATTTTGTTAAAAGCAGTGACATACATATTTGAGGAACATTAACGTCTTTCCATGTTAACATTTCGATTGGTCCTCATACTACATGTACTGCACACCTAAATTAGACGGTATATGTAATTATAAGCATGTCAATATCATAATAAAAATGCGGCATTTAATTACATCTAAAACAATTTATTGTTTTTCTGTATTAATTTAAATAAAATGTTAACATTAATTGTATAAAAATATTAATGGGGTTAATAGCCACTAACACAATTATCGATGAGAAATTCAATTATTCTCTGGACGTTTTTTTTTATATTAATACACGTTTTAAAGTCGGGCGCATACCTTTCTACAATTTATTAACTATATACATTTTTTCAATCGGCTTATTAAATGCATGCATGTGTATAATTAAGTTTTTATTAATTTGCGGTTAACAAACACTTCATATTTTACTTGCCAATAGAGCAATAAACAAATTTCTCATAGAAAGTTAACATACTATTTGCAATAAATCTATCCTGTACGCCTGAAAATATTAAGGTATGTAAATCTTGTCAAGCTTGTTCTCTACGTATACTCACGTTTTCTAGCTATAAAGTGAATGAAACAGTAACAGTTTCATTTGGATAATGCTAACATTGGTTAATATTTTAATTATTTATACAATAAGATATAATCGACAAAGGGGACGAAAGCAAAGAATACTATCAAATTCTTTTTCTATTCCGCATCAAACATGAGATCAAAAGGTTTAACAATGGATTACTTCACGTAAATGAATACTTTTAACAAGTTTCAAGCAAGATCGTTACTGAAGTTTGCACGTCTGTATGTTGCACGAAATACTAACATTAAGAGGCAAGTAAGGACGGATCAGATAGCCTTTCGACGCTGATTCCAAATCTTGTACCGCATTAATAGTATAGCTACCGGGGACCTAATGCACTCTATAGTATTGCTGTATCTCACGGTCACGCAGTATTGCCAGATAATTAACACATTGACCTTTCCAAGGTCAACCATGATTCATATCTTAGGTTTGTTTTTCAGCTAAAGGATTTTTTCCCTGGGCTAAATATACCCACGCTTAATGGTTTGTTTCCTACCTAAGGTCATAGTTTGGATCTCAGCTAAAATGTGGATTCATTTTAATACTAAAGTAGAGAGTATGATTTCCTGCTAAAGTGGGGGGTTCTTATCTCCGCTAAGTGCAAATTCGCTAAAAAGGTGATATCTTCGGTAAGGTTTGCTTCTCAGCTATATTGGCCTTATCTAAGTGTGTTCCCGTTAAGAATTGGTTTGCAATGGTCCTGGTATGAGACTTTTATATTGCCCTCAGTTTGTTACTCAGGTAGGGTTAATGATAGTCACTACCTTGTGAACACCTGAAAAATGAGTCGTAGCCGGTTATAACAAATTTATTTAGCTATAATAATGTAAAATAAAACAAACTCTAAGCACGAAATAATAAAATAAACAAACTAAACTAAATATTGAAATAAATAAATAAATTGAAAACTACTACATCAATTCTGGTGATCCCTGTATTGGAATACTACAGGACGCCGTTGGCTGGTAAACTATATGCATTAAGATCGCCCACTATGGATAATTCAGTAAGATAGATAATTAAACAGCTGTTCAGTATTGTGCGAAATGGTCATTACTAAAACGGTTAATTAAATAATGAACAGGTGCTCTAGGTGTAATTACATGTAGGTGATCTGGAGTCAGGCTTACAAAGGGATTCTTTACAGGTGAGTGGGGTGTTTACATTTCGGATTATGTGCGAACGTTAGTGTGTCATAATCAGCTGTCGGTATTAATTGTTTATTTCAATTAAATCAATTGAACTCAGGATTATACTGGAATTATTAACAGGGGTTAATTATTATTACATTGCTTATGAATAAAATCATAACTGGAAACAGCGGTTTTTTATACAGGCCAGGTATATATATATATATATATATATATATATATATATATATATATATATATATATATATAGGGTGACATAGAAAAAAGAGTCATGCATAGTGCCACGCGATAGAGGACACTAAAATAAGAAAAAAAAGTTCCTATGAACTTAGGTCCGCAACGCCTTCGTTTAAAAGATATAGGGTATTGAATTTTGATTATTTTTTTGTTTTTTACTTAATATCTTCTTACAGTGATGTAATAAGCAGACGAAATTTTGTATATAGGGGCTTTTTATTACGCAGAATTCAAATATGACCTTAGTTCTTTTATCACTGAAGAGCAGTGATTATATTACAAGCCCCGCATGACAAATCCACCTATTTTCACCTCCTTTTAAAAAATTTCCTTACCACTCAAGAAAAGTGAGCTAGCTTGCCATCAAGCATAAAGTCCACTCTTGCAACTATGTCCAATGAAACATCTTCTAATAATGTGTTCAGGTTATTCCTTTTCAACAGTGCGACGAGTTCTGGAAACTCCCACTATTAACTTTCTTTTTAATCAGACATCTTCACCACCTATATTCATCCAAACGCCTATGCACGTCAATAAATGTTCGAACATTAGGAACCTGCCCTCATTCTCGATAGATACGTTGAGCTTTGGAGAAATTCGACCGAGCTTCTCCGTAACACATAATCATGCCTTCAAAAATATAGTGAACCATTTTAGGAATACAAAATAATATGTTCTATTGGAGTGATGAAAATAACAGGCGATGGAAATTTAAGAAAAGCAAACGAAATCTATGACACTTGTCAAAATATTATTGTCTTGTTAGAGGTATTTTCGGTTCTTGATTAAGTTTTTCATTCATTGTCTTATTGATTTTTCAAAATTACTTTCAAAAATGGTTCACTACACTTTTGAAGAATACAGGGACATAATTATGTGTTACGGCGCAGCTAGATCAAATTCTTCCGAAGCTCAACGTATCTATCGGGAAAGATATCCATTAAGGCATATTCCTCATAATAGGACATTTATTGACGTGCATAGGCGTTTGGGTGAAGATGGTTGTTCTAAAAAACCAAAATTTAATAGTTGAATTTCCAGAATTCGTCGCACTGCGTAAAACGAAGAAACTGTTTTGCGAATGGTGGAAAATAATCCGAGAACAAGTACCAGGAAAACAAGTTCAGCGGTACAAAATGTTAACCGTGAATCAGTTAGACAAATTTTCAATGAACAACTTCTTCGCCCGTATCATTTCCAAAAGCTTCATTCACTATTAGAACATGAGTATCTTCCTCGTGTACAATTTTGATTTTACAAAAACAAAGACACGATATTTTTCCTTCAATTTTGTTTACTGATGAAGCTAGTTTTAGCCGTGATGGTGTTCTGAACCTACATAATATGCACCATTGGAGTGATGAAAATCCTCATCAAACCGTAATTAGAAGTCACCAATATGGGTTTTCTATTAATGTGTCGGCAGGTATAATTAATAATTACTTAATTGGCTCATTTCAACTGCCCAATCGATTGACAGGTGAACTATATTGAAATTTCTTGGAGAATGAACTAAATACGTTATTAGAAGATGTTCCATTGGCTATTATTGGTAGAATGTGTTACATGCATGATGGCGCGCCAGCTCACTTTTCTCGATTGGCAAGGGAATTTTTGGATAAGAGATTTGGAAATACGTGGATTGGTCGAGGGGGACCTGTACCATGGCCAGTTCGTAGTCCCGACCTTAATCCCCTCGATTTTTCATTTTGGGGATCCATGAAAAATGATGTTTATTCTGTAGAAATACGTAATGAAGAGCAACTATGAATAAGAATTATGGAATCCGCAGATAGATTCCGTAATAACGCACGAATATTTCAAAGATGCCGTCAACCCTTAGGAAGAAGAATTGAAAAGTGCATTCAAGTACAAGGACAACAATTTGAACATCTTCTAAAAATTTAATGTTTTTTTTAATCGCGGTCCTTCATTGTTGCTATTAAAATTTAATTGTTGAAGTGTTATGTTATTGTTTTTGCAAATAAGTTACTTTGGCGCTTTTGGATAATTTGCATGCATCGTATGCATTTTTCTCGTAAACCGTTGGTCCTAGCGACTTCAATAAGGTATACTTTTCTGAAGCAGAAAAGATGGGAAAACAAATTTTTCCAGTCGAAAATGACATACAGTGTAAGGAAAAAAAGTTAGGACCGATTCAAACAAGATGGAAACCTGTATGTGGCGCCCTCTATCCGTAATAAAAGAACTAGTGTCATATATGAATTCTGCGTGATAAAAAGAAATTTCGTCCGTTTATTACATTATTGCAAAAAGATATTTAAAAAAAACAAAAAAATAATTAAACTTCAACATCCTATATCTTTTAAACGAAGGCGTTGCGGATCTAAGTTCTTAGGAACTTTTTTTCTCCTTTTAGTGTCCTATACTGCGTGGCACTATGCATGGCACTTTTTCTGTCAGCCGGTATATGTATATATATTATATATATATATATATATATATATATATATATATATATATATATATATATATATACATACATACATACATACATACATACATACATACATACATACATATAGGTAGGGATTGTTATGATTAAACCCGTAATTAGGGCGGTTGGAATGCTGGTAATAGGGAAATTATATACATATTGATAGGATATTCCTACTGGTACGTGGGGAACCGTAATAGCGTCTTTGGGGTCTGAACTGCCGACAACGTTTACAGGGTTTTATGGTTAAGGGTAGGTGTACCAGTAGTTGAAGTGCTACAATCGCTATATTGGCCGCCATTTTGAATTTAAAATTGAGTGAAAATTTTTGTTCGATCGGGGTTTAGGGTTATTAGCTTTTCACCAAAGATAAACTTACTAGCTCTAGTTTTGGAACTGCGCCCCTAAAAAAATACCCTCATTTCGCCCCCCATTAATTGATTTTATACATAACTTTCAGATATGTCAAATCTCATTAAAATCGGTCAAATGGTCTCGGAGCCACACACAGACATAAACAGACACACACGATATTTTTTTGCAAACGACACAGGAAACACGAAAACGTCGAAATCCGCGAAAAAAATTTCAAAATTTTCAAAACGATCGTTTAGGCTTATAATTATTATCACACAGAAGTAAACAGCATATAAGAGGATTTATGTGTATACCCTTGTATTCTGTTATCCTTTTATGTGTATACCCTATTATCCTGTTCCGTGTGTACCCTCTTATCATATTATCCTGTTCTGCGTGTACCTTGTTATCTTACTATCCTGTTCTGTGTATACCCTGTTATACTGTTCTCTGTATACCCATTTTAAGGTAGGATTGGTTCACATTCTGGCTTAGGTGAGAAATTACTTGTCAGCTAAAATTGAGGGGTTCTTATCTCGATATAGCTCTACTAAAAAGGTTGGTTTATATGCAGGCTGTTTGTTCTTCAGCTGAAGGGTTTTTTTTATATCTCGAATAGTGACTCCACTAAAACAGGGCTGATTCAGACTGAAGGGACCGTTTGTTATCTCGGAAACAGACCAACTAGTAAGGCACAAAACGCAAGCGCAATCTATTCAAGTCTCTCCCATAGGAACATACCGATGACTTACTCAATTATCCTAATCAAGAAACAAACCCCAGATACATGACTTTTTGATCTTTTAGCCAAGAAACTAACCACAGGACTCATTAACCCAGGCATAATTTTGGAAACAAAGTTATGTAAAGCAATGGATTCAGGTATATGACGTGAGATATAAACAAACAGCAAATATGTAAAAGGTGCTACTTATAGGCGAGAAATTCCCTACTCACGCGAACGAAAGAAATGATCTGAAATGGGCGGTATCTAAGATAAGCGTGTATCTGCTAATGGTAAAATATAGGCAGAAAGGTCGTGTCAATCTACAATTAGGGCAATATGCTAAACAGTCTACATCCAGAAGATCTACTTGTGCACCCTATACACTCTGTTAACTCTTCTCTGCACGCCTTGTACAATCTATTACCTGTTCTTTGTACACCCAGTACAAGATGTTAGCTGTTATATGTACACCTTGTTCACTGTGTTACCTGTTTTATGTATACCTATGACTCATTAATTTCTTAAAGATCCTATCCAGTAAGCTTACGCATGACACATTAATTTCCAAGAAACAAACTGTATGACTCTTTGATCTAAACATAGAACCAAATAAGATTAGTTTCTCGGGAATGTATCAAATATCAAGTACATGCGGATGTATATCTTGCAAGTTGTAACCTGTTGAATATACATACATCTATGATAAGGCTGATATCTGTACTAAGTTGCACTTATGAGAAAGGTATTCAAAAACTAAATGATACCGAAGGCAAGTTCAGACGGTGACGTTACAGTTTATGATGAGTTATCGTGCATTAATTAAGTTCTGAAGATGGCATTACAATCTACGGTGTACTAAAACGAATACCGATCGCTTTGAGGTCATTCTTTTAGCTAACAATCAAATCTTAGCCAAAAAATAAATCGCATGATTCATCAAGCTCTTCAAGTTTACAATAACCAGATGTGAAGTTTCAATGTAACGAGCAATTATGTTCCTCTTAGGTTAGTTTAATAGCATGGATCTATGCTAAATGGAATTACTTTCTGCAGCCCATGTGTAACAAGCCTTTTATGTATGTTTAAATTTACGTTCATATTGGCAACTTAAGTGCATTTCGTGTAGCGTTAGTTGCATAAATAAATTATTTCAATTATTATTCACTGCACATCCCTTTCCGCGCTCGAGTCATTTTCGAACATTGCGCAGGGTTACTTTGAGCGTCCTTCATTCATTACTTGAACTACGTGTTTCTAAGTAGAAGGGAAAACGGATGAAAAGAGAATGACCGATTCTTTACCATCAGGAAGCATGGCATTAATGATGCCTAAAAGAATATGGCTATTGAAATGTTCAAGTCATGGCTTCATCATTTTGCGAAATACAAAGCACCTTGACCATGTCTCTTAATTTTCTATGGTGCTCAATGTCATTTAGGTCACTCAATTATTATTGTCGCTGAAGAGTTGGGAATCAGCTTATACTGCTTATCAAGCAATACCACCCACGAGCTCCAACCAATGAGCAAGGCTGTCTTTCGCTCTTTTGAGCATTATGGTGATGATAAAGTTCTTAAGTACTGGTCCCATCATAGAGATCGTTCTCTAACAAAACAATGTTTTGGCATCATTTTCTGTTATTTGGGACAAGTGCATAACCCCATCCAACATAAAATCTGGATTTTCGGCGACTGTTATTTTCCCATTTAAGCCAGATATCTTACGTTGAAGCATTTGCACCAAACAGCGTTAGTGAATATCCAATAGAGCGACCAGCTGAAAATAAAGATGAAACATCGTTTCCAGGTTAAGTAGAACGGCCCGCTCAACATAGAGAGAATACACCATCTCCAGGTCCTTCAAATACGGCCAACGCAACAATTAAGAATAAGTCCAATCCTTCCAGAAAGACCATCAGACGTCAATTACAAACTTCTAGTGACAGTGATGATTCTGAGGGTGACAAATTTGGGGTATCTAACAGCTCATCTGCAGAAAAAACCAGTGACACCTCCAAGAGCAATGACGAGAGCAATATTTCTTTTACCGATATACGCAATATACCAGCTATGGCACAAAAGTTCAATAAAAGATGCCAAAAACCAGTAATAAACAGTAGAGGAAAAATTATTACACAAGATCTTTTTAATAACCCTACAGGCAAAGGTAAGACTTCTAAGCCAATGGCCCCCACCTCAAATAAAAATACGCCCAAGCAAAAGATTCCAGAACAGAAAAAAAAACGGAAAGTTGGTTTTGCAAAGCACGTTAAGAGGCCAGAATTGCCGATATGCGCCTTTGTATCATGTGCAAGATAAAATGGATAAATTCATTTGCCCATATTGTTTCTGAATTTTTGTATTTGTTCTTGTGACCTTAATAAACAGTTTTTACCAAAATCAAGTTTTTTTTCCAATATTGAAAATGTATCTAAACAAAATCAAACTTAAAAAGGTGGTGATATTTCCAGCCCCTGTTGACAGTATCGCCAATTAGCAAAATTAAAGAAAATTTTAAGGAATTCGCTCTGGGTACTTAAGGTGGCACATTGAAAACCGAGTAAGAAATTAAGCGGTAGAGGTAGCCGTTTTAGGACAAGTTATTGCTGATCCAACTCTTAGTACAAGAAAGCTTGCAGAATTATCCGGAGTAAGTCAACGTACCGTCGGGCGAATTTTGAAAACCAACAAATTCCATCCCTATAAAATTCATCTGGTTCAGGAACTTAACGAAACGATTTTGATCGCCGCTTACAATTTTGCGAAATCATGAGTGAGCGTGCTATACAAGATCCAAATTTTCTTTTTAAGATTTGTTTTTCGAATGAACGCAGTTTTTACCTCAACGGGACTGTCAGTCGACATAACTGTCCGCATTGATCAAATTCCAATCCAAGAACATTCCATGAAGTATATATTCAATATCCAGCAAAGTTAAACGTTTGAGCTGGAATATTTGGTGATCGTATTGTTGGTCCATTTATTTACTAGGTAATTTAACTGGGGTTATGTATTTGGAACTACTAGAAGACGCTGTTGATTCAACGTTAACAGACATGATAGAAAACGATACCCGATACCTTGAAGATCACCTCATATTTCAATAGGACGGAGCTCCACCGCATTTTGCTGTAGTGGTTCGTCAGTACTTAAATGAAAGATTTCCTAGACATACGATTGGACGAAGAGGATTTACTGAACGGCTCCCACGATCTCCTGATTTATCCCCTTAGATTACTTTTTATGGCGATAGTTGAACAATAAAATATACGCCACCCAGCCAGGTTCATTAGAAGAGTTACGTGAACGTAGTATTAAATTAAATAACTCCAGAAATGCTCCAAAACGTTAGACAACGTTTCGAATATAATTTATATTCATGTATGGCAATTAATGGAGGACACTTTGAGCATCTGAATTAATTTAGTTTTTAATTATTGAAGTTAGAGTTATAAGAGATTTTCCAATTTAATTTTTATGTTGATATACTGTACACTTTTCCAGTTTTTTCATTTGTATTATGAATTGTGCATTAAATTGTTGAATTTGGCTTTCAAATAAAGTATCGTTATTTAAAATATGGAACACTTTTTGTTCTCGCAAGATGCGGCAAAATGAAACGTTACATAATGAACTGTCACATAGCCAAATTCCTTATAAAATTACATTTTCAATGATGACACTTAGTACTTTCCCTATTTACATTTTATTGGCAATAGTGACAGGTGACGAGAGGGATGTAGGACAGTTGGGGATATTATCGAAAGATGTCCCCATTGAAATAAAAATCGACTTGTTTTTGCATTTTCTCCAAAAAAATTTGTCTTCAAGATATTCAATCTGTTTCGTTTTCGGTGCCTCACCATGTATGTTATCAGAAGCACAGAGAACAGTAAAAATGTATCATCTTTTAAGATCCAAATAAAATCAATTTTCTCATACATGAATGAAAAACGCAATAAGACCTATGTATTGTAACTAAACATGGTAATTTTCATATGCAGTACATTAATTAATTCACATTTATGTTTGATGGTAAATGGTTCAGTTTTATATACTGATGAAGAATTTAAAATTGTTGACTCTTTTAATATGAAATAAAACAAGACAGCATGTATAATCTTATACCTTAGATATGTCGAGTGAGAAAGGTGTAAGAATTTTAATAAATATACCGCAATTAGGTGTTTATATCGTGTATTGCAGTATACAAGGTTATTAAATATTGCGTTATTTAAAAAGAGTACTGGTTATGAAAAATGTAAACTCTATAAATAAATAAAGCTAATACATACAGGTTAGGTATGTATATTAAAATGGGAATCTAGGATAGCCTACACATTAACAATTACAAGAAAGCTGTTGATGGAAAAGTACAGAAATGTATTAATACATCATAGGTATATTCCTTTTTCCAACAGTAGAAAACTGTATTAATTAAAAAAAATTATATACAATGTGTTATATACGTACGATACATTACTAGAAAAATTTTAAAATTACATACAATCACAATTGGTTGGAAAAAGATAACTATGAAATATCAAAATAGAAAATGAATATTATAAACTTCTACTTGATATTGCTTTCTTTATGTGGATAAATATTTTCACGCATTTGTGATTTACATAATAAACGGTACTAAGACGCTGCATTGACCGTGGTACCCTGTATTTAGCTAAACTATAATTTAAACCTATATTTAGGAGATGGCTTATATTTTCAATATAACCAGCTGATACCTAAAGTGTATCTAACACTGCTTAATTAATTTTAACTAAAATAGTGCATTCTTATTAAACAAATCAGAGACGTGTATTTGTATACTTAAAGGTGAATAGATTTGGAGTAAAATGTATTGAAACTAGGTAGTTGTAAGCGTTTTAATGCTCTTTTTTCTCAAACTACGTTAGAAACAATTACTTTGGTCTCTAAAAAGGGCGAGGAAAACGGGATTTTCCTCTCTAGCGAGGAAAGTAAAAAACAATGTTGCCGCGCTAATAATGACTTTTAAAATATCAATATCAATATCAATTCATTGCCCGATTAATTTTTAACATTTTTAAACTGAAAACCCACCAAACCATTAAACAAGCACGATAAATTTTAAAACTTTATTGTAGTTTCAGAAAAAATTATGTGTAAAATTCGAGAAGAAAGTGTTTTTTCGACTCTCGTTTCTTCTGCAGTTGTATAAATAACTATTGTTTAGTCGTTTTGGTCTAACAATAACAGCTTATATATATATATATATATATATATATATATATATATATATATATATATATATATATATATATATATATATATATATATATATATATATATATATATATATATATTATCGAACACACGCACGCACGACGCACGCAGGCACGCACGCACACACACACACACACACGACACACGCACACACGCACACACCACACACGACACACGCACACACTCACACGCACACGCACACGCACACGCACACGCACACGCACACGCAGACGCAGACACAGACACAGACACAGACACAGACACAGACACAGACACAGACACAGACACACACACACACACACAATGAGTCCCAGAAGTTATGTCTAAATTCATTTAAAGTCAAGGGTCTATATATATATATATATATATATATATATATATATATATATATATATATATATATATTATGTATATATATATATCGAACGCACGCACGCACACGCACGCACGCACGCACACAGCACCACGCACGCACCACAGCACGACACGCACGCACACACGCACACACGTACACACACACACGCACACACGCACACACGACACACGCACACACGCACACACGACACACGCACACACCACACGCCACACGCACACGCACACGCAGACGCAGACGCAGACGCAGACGCAGACGCAGACGCAGACGCAGACGCAGACGCAGACGCAGACGCAGACGCAGACGCAGACGCAGACACAGACACAGACACAGACACAGACACAGACACAGACACAGACACAGACACAGACACTAACATCCCTAGAGACAGCTTAATGTCATTCATTGACACCTTAAAAACTACAGATATGAGTACATATTCCAACAAGATGGCGCTGCGTGTCATACTGCTAAAATAGTAAAGCGATGAATGTTGCAAAATAATATTCAGATATTAGATTGGGTATCCAATAGCCCCGACGTATCACCTATTGAAACACTTTGACATAACATGAAAAGAGGTTACGTTTTAAACCTGCTAGAACCGTTCCTGAATTAAAAGAGAGACTAACTCAAATACGGAACTCGTTTACTGCTGATCACAGTAAAAAGTTAGACACTATGCCAAAGCGAATTCAAGCAGTTCTGAAGCAAAAGGGAGATGTTACGCAGTGGTAAAATCACTGAATTCCTAATATGCTTATTGAGACAAACGAAATGATTCAATGTTATGTTATTAAATCTAGTACCCTGTACATATCTCTAGTTTTCTAATATTAGTTTTAGTAAAAAAATTGTACATGAATGTTTCAAATTGCAATAACAGTTGCATTCAATAAATGTTTCTTTTGTGTTTACCGAGGTCTTCTAAAATAAAGTAAAAAATAAAATCATGACGAGGCCAAATGATGTGATTCTGGACTTGTATACATACAGGTATATATATATATATATATATATATATATATATATATATATATATATATATATATATGGCATTTGTCACAAATTTGGTTGCACTTCGCAGTGTCGCTAAGTCCATCTTCAGGTTCTTTTCATCTGCTCTGTGTTACTCGAATCGAACTGAACTGAAGTTCGATTCGAGTAACACGGAGCCGAGCCAACCAGTTGAAGAAAACGTGAAGATGGCGAATGGAACTTTGCCGAAACGTCGTTTTAGTACTGACAGGAGTCAGAGACAGCAGTAGCAGGCGCAAGACAACACCTGTAGAAACAAGGGTATTACATACTATACTGAAATTAACCATATATACAGGGTTATCCGCGCTATTCGACACGAAATATTATAGCTAAAGTATTTGATTTTAAAAAAGTTTTATTTTATGAATGGATAGGGACCTATTGGCGCTACATTTTAAAATTATTTTCATGTTATACAGGGTGTGCCAAAAACACGAAAAGTATCAAAGTCGATATTTTTTAAATAGAACGCCCTGTATATTATTTTATTTGCAGTTTCTATGATGAAAATAAATGCGAGTTTTATTAATGCTTAACCTAAATAAACGTTATGGTTTTTGAAATATTTAATATTTTGTGAAAATGTAGTAACAAATTTAATGCTTAAATTCTCAACTTGTATTTTTTTTATTTTCAACCAAATTAAGACTGGAGTCTACTAATTGATTAAGTTTTATGTCGCCCTTGTGAAACAATTACTAACCTATACAAGGTGTCTTAAAATTAAGGGTCAATAATTACAATCTTTAAGCGGTAGTAACTTATTTAATTTAAATAGGACAACCTGTATTTTATGGTAACAACAGACGTAAATTTAATTGCTATCGAATAGTATTACATATTCTATGGCTAACTCTTCATATTTTCAAGTAAATGCACATTTTGTTTGTGCAAACTGAGTTCAACGATTTGTAATTTATCAAGCACCTTGTCGTTTTGACAAGTCGTTACTATTGACTGATAGCTTGTCAGGTATTTACAAAAGTCTTTAATTGTAATAATTGCATTAGTAGTGGTAGCAGTATGATAGTATTATTAATGCATTTTAAGAATGGTAGTTTATCCGAAAGAAGAACGCATCGACATGATTTTATTCTCGAGAATCCTGCATAACTGCCTCCTGGCATCATGAATTTACGCTGAGAGTTTACCAACAGAAATCATCCAAATAAAGCAGCATTCGAAAACTGTTGAATCAATTTAGACAAACTGTAATCGTCCTGTATAAAAAACCCACTATAAGTAAACCTGTGACAGAAAACGAAGAGACTCAGAACACTTAAATAGAATGTTGTTTTACAGTTCTTAAGAACAGTCAACCTTATTACAAGATGGTCCTTTAGACATAAGAAGAACGATGTGGCTTCAAATAGACGGAGCTCACATTTTCATCGTGGTCAAACAATACCATTACGAAATCGATGGATTGGAAGAAACGGATCTCAACATTGCAAGGTCACTGACTTAACGGCAATAGATATTTTATGATACGTAAGAAATGGTTTGTAACACACCAACAACACAGATGTATAAACAAAGTTTTCCAAACTGTGTTCCTGCTATGTTGGAAATGTTGAAACTTAAAAAGAGAATACGTTTGTTTTAGACAGACGGTCGTCATTTGAACATTTGATTAGTGTTTTATGCTACTTATTCTTTTATTTTAAACACTATTACCCATCATAATAATTTAGAAGTTAGAACTTGATGTGCTTCATTAATTGTTTGTCAAAACGCTTAATTACAATTTCTTTGAACTCAGTTTGCACAAACAAAATGTCATTTACTTGAAAATATGAAGAGTTATCATAGGAACGTAATACTATTCGATAGACAATTAAATTTTACATCTGTATTGCCATAAAAACAGGTTGTTCTATTTAAATTAAATAAGTTTACATACAAAACGTTAAATTTTTAACTTCTGTATATGACCTAATTAAATTATATATAAATATTTAGGTAGTACTATATATATACTATATAATATAGTAGTCAGTAATTATGCAAATTCATTTAAATCAAGTCAGTTTTTGGAAACGTGACAGTCGATTTTAATTTTTGACACTTTTATTAAAATTTTGTATATATCAAAATTTAAACCATATTTTGTCAAATAAAACACCTGTTTTATTTCATTTTCTGAACTGCTTTGAATTCAGTAAATCTTAATTATACAGATTTCGAAAATTAACAATTGAACTTCAACAACTAGCCGTATCAAGGACGGCCTTTGTTTCTGGTAAAAGAACAATTATTCAAAACACAGCAACAAATCAATAAATGTTAAAATCAATATCAGCTTGACATAGCGGCGAATGAATAAACTCTTATGCATTTAAATTTATATATATATATTATTGATTTTCTCTTTCAATATTCAGATTGTTTTAAACATGACTTTAGATTTATAACAGAAATAAATCAATGTTTTGTCTGAACACCTTTATATTCATTTTAATCATATTGAAACGTATCAAAAATACACCATTTAAGGACAAATTGAAATATCTTCAGAAATAAAATTAAAACGAACAACATTATGGCTCACTTGGATACGATTATTTTGCATAGTTTTATAAGACAATATTTATTTTTTTACGTAAATATCTCGAGATTCTGACTGATTACTAGATTAACAGATTCTATTTGACAAAATCAAGTAGGTGGTCTATTTTGGTCAAATTTTACCACTAAAACGTCAATAAAATGACTGTCCTTTTCCAAAACTAGATTAATTAAATAATTAGACATATTTGGATCATTGTTGTATAACTGTTGTGTTTGTATGTGTGTGTGTCGTCTGTGTTTTGTGTTGTGGTCTGTGGATGTTTGTCTGCGTCTGCGTTGTCTGCGTGTGTGTTTGTGTGCTGATCTGGTGCGTGCATGTGTGGTGTGTGTGTGCTGTGGTGTGTGCGAAATTGTGTGCGTGTGTGCGCGTGTTGCGTGTGCGTGCGTGCGTGCGTGCGTGTGTCATGCGTGCGTATGTGCGTGTGCGTGTGATATATATATACTATATATATATATATATATATATATATATATATATATATATATATATATATATATATATATATATATAATATATAACGTACACACCACACACACAACGCACCAGCACAACGCACAACACGCACACACGTACACACCACACACGCACACCACACACGCACACACGCACACACGACACACGCACACACCCAACCACACGACACCACACGCAGACACAGACGCAGACGCAGACGCAGACGCAGACGCAGACGCAGACAGACAGACGCAGACGCAGACGCAGACGCAGTGACACAGACACAGACACAGACACAGACACAGACAGACACAGACACAGACACAGACACAGACACAGACACAGACACAGACACAGACACAGACACAGACACAGACACAGACACACTCACACAATGAGTCCCAGAAGTTATGTCTAAATTCATTTAAAGTGCAAGGGTCTAGTTTTTGGAAAAACGCCCGGACACGTCGATTTTTATTTTTGACTGCGGTTTTTTAGTGGTAAAATTTTGTATATGGAGTGGCCCAAAAATTAGTTACGACCACCTACTTGATTTTGTCAAATAGAATCTGTTTTGAATTCTGAGTAAATCAGTCAGCAGATCTCGAGATATTTACGTAAAAAAAAATAAATATTGTCTTTATAAAACTATCAAGCAAAATAATCGTATCCAAGGTGAGCCATAAACAATAGGTGTTTTCATTTCGTTGTGTATGTCAATTTATTTCTGGCGTCGAATTTCAACATTTGTCCTTTCCGAAATGGTGTATTTTTGGATGAAACGTTTCCTAATAGGTGGATTGGAAGGAGATGACCTATCAAATGGCCTGCTAGGTCACCCGACCTAAACCCGTTGGATTTATTTCTGTGGGGTTATCTCAAATCTAAAGTACATGTTGGCAGGCCAAACAATCTGGAGATATTGAAAGAGAAAATCAAATGAGAAGTACGTGCCATAATTCCAGAAGTGGTTGAAAACGTGCAAAGGGAGTTTATTCATCGCCTTGGCTATGGTCAAGCCGCATATGGTGCACATTTTGAACATTTGATTTGATTTGTTGCTGTGTTTTTTGAATAAATTGTTCCTTTTACCAGAAAACAAAGGCCGCCTTCCTTGATACGGTCTTAGTTGTTGACACGTTCAATTGTTAATTTCTCGAAATCTGTATAGGACATGGTACATGAGATTTACTCAGAATTCAAAGCAGATTCAGAAAATGAAATAAAAAACAGGTGTTTTCATTTGACAAAATCAAGTTGGTGGTCTTAACTTATTTTGGGCCACCCTATATACAAAATTTTACCACTAACAAAACGCTGTCAAAAATAAAAATCGACGTGTCCGATCGTTTCCCCAAAAACTAGACCCTTGAACTTTAAATGAATTTAGACATAACTTCTGGGACTCACTATATATATATATATATATATATATATATATATATATATATATATATATATATATAAGTTTTCACTATTACACAAGTATTATAGCTGAAGTATTTGATTTTAAAAAAGTTTTATGAATGGATAAGACCTATTGTCGCTACATTGTAAGATTATTTTCGTGTTATACAGGGTGTGCCAAAAACACGAAAAGTATCAAAGTTGCTATTTTTAAATGGAACACCCTGTATATTATTTTATTTTCAGTTTCTGTGATGAAAATAAATGCGAGTTTTATTAAGGCTTAACCTACCAAACCTTATGGTTGAAATATTTAATATTTTGTGAAAATGTAGTAACAAATTTAATGCCTAAATTCTCAACTTGTATTTTTTTTATTTTGAACCAAATTAAGACTGAAGTCTACTAATTGATCAAGTTTTATGTCGTCCGTGTGAAACATTTACTATTTTATACAAGGTGTCTTAAAATTAAGGGTCAATAATTACAATCTGTAACGGTAGTAACTTATTTAATTTAAATAGAACAACCTGTTTTTTATGGCAATAGCAGATGTAAAATTTAATTGCCTATCGAATAGTATTACACGTTCCTATGGCTAACTCTTCATATTTTCAAGTAAAATGGACATTTTGTTTGTGCAAACTGAGTTCAAGAAAGTTGTAATTGAAGGCGTTTTGACAAACAAAATTAATTGAAGCAGCATCAAGTTCTACAACCTAATCTAAATTATTATGTGGGTAATAGTAGTTTAAAATAAAAGAATAGTAGTACATAAAAAACACTTAATCAAATGTTCAAAATGACGACCGTCTGTCTCTAAACACAAACGTATTCTCTTTTTAAGTTTTCCGCAACACTTTCCAACATACGCAGGAACACAGTTTGGAAAACTTCTGTTTTAGCTCATCTGGTGTTGTTGGTGTGTTACAAACCATTTCTTTTACGTATCCCCATAAAATATCTATTGCCGTTAAGTCGGGTGACCTTGGGGCCAATGTTGAGATCCGTTTCTTCCAATCCATCGATTTCGGTAATGGTATTGTTTCCGGACCACGCGATGAAAATGTGCGGGAGCTCCGTCTATTTGAAGCCACATCGTTCTTCTTATGTCTAAAGGACCATCTTGTAATAAGGTTGGAAACTGATTTCTTAAGAACTGTAAAAACAACATTCTATTTAAGTGTTCTGAGTCTCTTCGTTTTCTGTCACAGGTTTACTTATAGTGGGTTTTTTTTTATACAGGACGATTACAGTTTGTCTAAATTGATTCAACAGTCTTTCGAATGCTGCTTTATTTGGATGATTTCTGTTGGTAAATCTCTCAGCGTAAATTCATGATGCCAGGAGGCAGTTATGCAGAGATTCTCCGAGAATAAAAATCATGTCGATGCGTTCTTCTTTCGGATAAACTACCATTCTTAAAAATGCATTAATAATACAAATATCAAAAAATACTGCTACCACTACTAGATGCAATTATTACAATTAAAGACTTTTGTAAATACCTGACAACCGCTATCAGTCAATAGTAACGACTTGTCAAAACGACAAGGTGGCTTGATAAATTACAAATCTGTTGAACTCAGTTTGCACAAACAAAATGTGCATTTTACTTGAAAATATGAAGAGTTAGCCATAGGAATATGTAATACTATTCGATAGACAATTAAATTTTACGTCTGTTGTTACCATAAAATACAGGTTGTCCTATTTAAATTAAATAAGTTACTACCGCTTAAAGATTGTAATTATTGACCCTTAATTTTAAGACACCTTGTATAGGTTAGTAATTGTTTCACAAGGGCGACATAAAACTTAATCAATTAGTAGACTCCAGTCTTAATTTGGTTGAAAATAAAAAAAATACAAGTTGAGAATTTAAGCATTAAATTTGTTACTACATTTTCACAAAATATTAAATATTTCAAAAACCATAAGGTTTATTTAGGTTAAGCCTTAATAAAACTCGCATTTATTTTCATCATAGAAACTGCAAATAAAATAATATACAGGGCGTTCTATTCAAAAAATAGCAACTTTGATACTTTTCGTGTTTTTGGCACACCCTCTATACCGTGAAAATTATTTTAAAATGTAGCGCCAATAGGTCCCTATCCATTCATAAAATAAAACTTTTTTAAAATCAAATACTTTAGCTATAATATTTCGTGTCGAATAGCGCGGATAACCCTGTATATATGGTTAATTTCAGTATAGTATGTAATACCCTTGTTTCTACAGGTGTTGTCTTGTGCCTGCTACTGCTGTCTCTGACTCCTGTCAGTAGTAAAACGACTTTTCGGCAAAGTTCATTGCCATTTTCACGTTTTCTTCAAGGTTGTGTACTCGAATCGAACTTCAGTTCGATTCGAGTAACACGGAGCCGAGCCAAGCAGATGAAAAGAACCTGAAGATGGACTTAGCCGACACTGCGAAGTGCAACCAAATTTGTGCATCATATATATATATATATATATATATATATATATATATATATATATATATATATATATATATATATATATATATATATATAATATATACCTGTATGTATACAAGTCCAGAATCACATCATTTGGCCTCGTCATGATTTTATTTTTTACTTTATTTTAGAAGACCTCGGTAAACACAAAAGAAACATTTATTGAATGCAACTGTTATTGCAATTTGAAACATTCATGTACAATTTTTTTACTAAAACTAATATTAGAAAACTAGAGATATGTACAGGGCACTAGATTTAATAACATAACATTGAATCATTTCGTTTGTCTCAATAAGCATATTAGGAATTCAGTGATTTTACCACTGCGTAACATGTCCCTTTTGCTTCAGAACTGCTTGAATTCGCTTTGGTATAGTGTCTAACTTTTTACTGTGATCAGCAGTAAACGAGTTCCGAATTTGAGTTAGTCTCTCTTTTAATTCAGGAACGGTTCTAGCAGGTTTAGCACGTAACCTCTTTTCATGTTATGTCAAAGTGTTTCAATAGGTGATATGACGGGGCTATTGGATACCCAATCTAATATCTGAATATTATTTTGCAACATTCATCGCTTTACTATTTTAGCAGTATGACACGCAGCGCCATCTTGTTGGAATATGTACTCATTTCTGTAGTTTTTAAGGTGTCAATGAATGACATTAAGCTGTCTCTAGGGATGTTAGTGTACCTCGCTGCATTCTCATTATGAGGTGCAACTTTCCAACCCCTTGAGCTGACATGCAGTCCCAAACCATTACAGAAACCGGAAATTTTACTTTCATTTTTGGTCCTTAATATCCTACTTCGGTGATCTCCAAAGCATAACTCACACCTTGACTCGTCACTCCAAATGGCACTATCCCATTTTATTTGCGACTACTTCTGTTGATTTCTGCTCATATCAGTCTATACTTTTTCTGTGTTACAGTTAACATAGGTTTTTCTTTAGCCTACAAGTTAAAAATTCTCCACTATTGAGTTTGTATGAAACAAATTCTAAACAATAACTTGCTTTATAAAAAGTATAGCGTAATCGTTTGATAGCTCTGACACAAGTTGACCTTGAGAAATTTTTACCCGTTGCTCGAATCCACACTAAAGTTAATTCACCACAATCGGCACGTTTGATCGGACTTATTTTTGAAGTTCAACCCAAATTTTCTTTAACTGCTCTTGTTGTTTTGTGTAATTTAACGATATTTCGCACAGTATAGCGTAATAATTGCAATTGCTTAATAATTTTACCACAAGAATTACCGGATTTGTGTAAATTAACAATAACTTGACGTAAAACGGCAGACAATGCTTTACCCGCACCATTCTGTCAAGGAAAACATTGGAAACTAATTACTGATATGTCATTAACAACAATCAACAACTAACAAATGTTTTGTTTTAATCCAAGGCTAATGTGATGATCAAATGGCTATGTTTATTGCATGAGTCTAACGAAATGATGCAATGTTATATTATTAAATGTAGTGTTCTGTGCATATCTCTAGTTTTCTAATATTAGTTTTAGAAAAAAGCGTTTACGTGAATGTTTCAAATTACAATAATAATAGTTGCATTCAGTATATTTTTCTTCTGCGTTTATAAAGCCTTCTAAACTAAAATAAAAAATAAAACAATGACGGGGCCAAATAATATGATTCTGGGCTCGTACATACATAAACTGTGTCCATTTGAAAAGAACCCACCCTTAATATTTCAGAAATGCACACGGGACACTTTTTGGCGCTAATGTCATTAACGTCAGATTCACCCCCTCCCTAATGGAGTCATACCTCATTTAAAAAGTCTGGTAAATCTCTGTTCAATCATATGTTTTTGCCTTTGATACCAGCCTTGCGTTGTTATTTAATCGTTGTTTAAAATGGAGTCTCTCAAACTTTTCAGATGCCCCCGTATCATGTTATGACAGAAAGACGTCTTGAAACAAATTAATGTTTAATTTGAATGGAACACTCATGTCATAAACTAAGATTCAGGTTCTACCTTCTGAAAATACCTCTAATGTTTTTTCACATGACTTGGGGTAGCATGTGATATCTCTTTTAATACCTACATCCCACAATGGATTTATAAGCTTGGATCTCCCTGTATAAGTTTAAACCCAAAATGACAATTTTTCAGATTTGTGTTATTAATAAATTGCCGATCTTTCATACATAGATATTGCTGTTATTGACAGTTATGAAAAATAGTTCATACATTAGCTGAAAGGACCACAATTATTTTTCTTTTCGGAAAATGTGACGAAAGTGCTAGACAAACAGCTACTGTATATAATGAAAGACGCTCAGAAAAACATATCAATCATAAGTATGTGTCAATACTAGTATGAAAATTTTTGGAACCAGGTTGTGTTGTACAAGAAGTGTGAGGGAAAGGAATGTTTAACGAAATCACACAGATAGAAGTAGTTGGAAATTTTGCTATGGATCCAACAACAACCATCACAAACTTCACCCGTATTATAATTTTTTTTATGAATGAATAAGTTTAATTTAATTCGCCCTATCAAATACACATACTGAACAAATTAAATGAAAATGATCCCGATTGTAGCATTGAACTTTATGAAATGATGACACATAAGATGAACTCCAACGAAATTTCAATTCTTAATATTTGTGTTAGCGACGAGTCGACCTTCTTTTTAAATCGATTAGTCAATAAGCATAACTGTCGCTATTGGGATCATACAAATCCACATATTTTTCGTGAAGGTCATTCCCAAACACTTAAAAAAATAAGGGCTGAACTTTAGGATCAAATATGCGTAACTGAAGAAGTTTTGAGTGTATGTCCTCAGTCTTGGAATGATGCCGTAAGGGCCAAGGCTCGTTTTGCGCATTGTCGCATACACGAAGTTTGGTGTGTGGAGGTAGTGAAGTATTTACGCCTATCTGGAGATTAAGTGAAGCTGTCGTGGAGTTGTCTCGTTACCCTTAATTGGGGGATTATTTTGTGTCTTCTCACCTCCAGAACTATTTATCGTTCGGTGTCGTAAATAGCGACATATTCTCGTCAATGGAACTTGGGTTCAGTGCCGAATGGGGCTGGCCCTAACTTTTTAGAGTTCTTTCGCCTGGTGTGCGGATCGAAAGTAAATAGTTCAAGTAAAGTAAATAAGTTAGTGTTAGTTGACGACTTCGTGTAAATGCTAAGAGCATAACAAACAATTATGGTGTAAATAAAGAAAGCTTTTAGTTTAACTGTAACCATAATATCCGTCAAAAACTTTGTAAATATTGTTACTAAGAAGACGTTGTTTAAATAGATATACCGAATTTTAATAACAAGTAACGCTTTGTAAATAGTTGTGCATGTACGTTGAATCAAATGAAGAATTAGTTAACGTCGTTTTGGTTGAAGTAACTGTCGTAAATTAAGTTCGAGTAAATATGAATAATATTTGCTGCTTGTGTAATTTCATATGGAAAGCGTACCGTAGTAGCCAACTGCCGAATTATTCAGTACCTGGTGGGCCTGTTATCCGACCGATTATCGTAGTTCAGAGGAGGAAGAACATCTCTTTGTTGTTGGTGTTATGTAAGGTAAAGTTTATTTTTTTATTTTTGGTGACAATAATAAAGTAAAGTGTGTTTTTAATTTTTTTTTTGTGTGTGTTTATGTAGCTAGATGCAAACGCTTGCTTGTGTAATCTATCGTATATAGGCCCTTCACGCAATTTTGGAAACATGCGTATTCATCCTCACAATTTATTGTTTATATCCTGATTGTTTTGTTCTGTGTATCGAAAGTTTATATTACCGACATTTTGTATTATTTCTGTTGTATTAAAGGAAAGGTATTTGTTTATAATACATGGTAACTGATTTTAAAGGGCCTTAAGCGCCGAATAAAAGTTTATTAGTTTTATGCGAGATTTTTTGTTTTGGAATTGCGAAATTTAATGTTTTTTTAGGTAACTGTATCAAAATTTGAGATATAAATGTCACAATATACGACCATTGTTATTGTAGATAACTGTTTTATTAATAGATATTAATCTATTGTGATTCGTCCTCTGTGGTACAATTTTGACGTAAAGTAATAAGCTAAACGAATAGAAACCTTTTGATTCATATTTAAGATCGCTAGTAATTGACTTCGTTTGATGAAAGTTATTTAAGTTTCTTTAAGTAATTAATTAAAAGTAAATTTTTGAGGAATGAGATTCATTGTGGTTTCATGTGATGCAGTTAGATAACGTAGTACGAGCTTGCTAACCGAGCAGCTGGTTGTATTTTTTTTTGTGGTATCTCGAAAAGTTGCGAGGTATAAGTATAAGTATTTTTATAGGTAGCGACTTATCGATTGGAGACATTCTAGTGCCTGATTTGCCGAACAGGTAAGCGGATATAATGGTTTGTTATGGCAGTTAGGTAACATATTGTGGAATTTATATTTTGGAATTAAGGTATTACATCGACATTTGATAAATTTTAGAATTTCATAGTTCTTTGATCGCCTTTGTTTAGTTTGTGGCGACGTATATTTTCGGTTTAATTGAATAATTAAATTGTCGTATTTTCAGTTATTTTTGGGTTAGTTACGCTAATAATTTTTGACATAGATTTATGGAAATATTTAGTGAGTTCGGGTTTTATTTCGCATTTAGCGACTTTTATATTTAAAGCTTAAGATTTAATCGAAGTTTAGGTGAACCTGGCGTTAATATTTTTGAGGCGGAATCTTCCTGTAAACATTCTTGTCTTTTTTGTTATTGTTTAATAGTTTTCGAAAAAAATGAGTTGGAGTTAGAGTATCGATTTAATCGTAATGTAGCGACAGCTTTAGTTGAGACTTCATGAAATGTATGAGTATATATATAATATATATATATATATATATATATATATATATATATATATATATATATATATATATACTTATATATATATATAATAGATAGATAGATAGAGAGAGAGAGAGAGAGAAGAGAGCATAGAGCTTTTAAAATTAAGACAAAAAGTTCATGTAAACATAGGTTGCCAAATGCTTAGTTTTGGAGATACAGGGTTTCAAAGTTTTAATCTTTTTTCAGTTCTTTTAATTTATCTTCAAAACTATTTAAAATAATAAATCCAAATTTAGTACACATATTACACTCCTTAAACTCAATATTAAGAGTAGTTTAACGTTTATCAATGTCTACAGCGTAGTACATTTTCTGGGGTGGTAAACCCTTTATCCCCCCCGAACTTTTTCATGCGACGCCTCTAACTCTTAAAAAAAATTTAGATTGCCCATTTGATTTAGGAACTTTTTTGTCTTCTGCTTTTTTTTCGAAAAATGCATAGTTTTTGAGATAAATTAGGTGTAATCCATGAACAGCTTCCAAATGGTAAGTAAAGAACGTCTGATGCTCCCGCAAAAATAGTGTGCCATGAAAAGAACAATAAAAAAAAAGAATCAAATTATGTCAAATCTCACGTTTTATTTTAAATACTTGTGCATAAGAAAGAATGTAATTTATTTACATATTTTATTGTGTTAATTTTTATTGCAAAAGTGATCTTTTAAAATGCCATTTTGTTTTCTAATCAAGAAATAGCGGATATCCATTTTATTTATGCTTTGTAAATGGAAGTTCAGCAGCAGCAGCCCGTGAATTAGGCTAAGATTTCCTTTTAGAAGAGCTCGCATCCTTCAGTATTTGTAAGAGTTCACCAACAAATTATAAGTCAGGGGTTAAATAATGTGCATGGTCGTCAAAATAATAATCATAGGCAAAAGAATATTGCACGACGAATTTTGCGTGAATTCGACAGAGATCCCACAACTAGCATTAGAAGAGTATCCGTAGCTTTAGGTGGAGTCTAAAATACTACTATTCACCGAACATTAAGACGGATCACCGATATCTTACCATCTACAACCTGTTCAAGGACTACAACCAGGGATGCAGAACGTAGAGTTGCATATTGTCGATGGATTCTTGCTGAAATAATAACAATCCAGGTTTTTAAATAATGTTTTATGGACCGATGAATCCTGCTTCACTCGCCGTGGTGTGGTAAATTTTCACAACCAGCACGTTTGGGCACATGAAAATCCACATGTAGTTCGCCGAGACATTTCACAAGAATTTAGTGTGAACGTCTGGATAGGTATTTAGAATAATCACCTTTTGGGCCCTACTTTTACCACCTCGATGGTATGCTGCGGCTTTCTTGGAATTCTTAGATAACGAATTGGGAATATGTGAACTATTCCTTAAATTTACGAAGAATACTTGGTTCCAGCTTGATGGTTGTCCATTATGGCAGAATCGTGAGAAACTGGCTGGACAACCATTATCCAGGAAGATGGATCAGTGTACAGGCTCACAGGTTCCAGACCTAAATCCTAGATTTTTAGTGTGGGGATATTTAAAAGAAAGGGTGTATGCAACTCCTGTGACAACAAGAGATGAACTCATTAATAGGATTAGGGATGCGTGTAATGAAATAAGACAATTTTTAGTTAATATTCCAAGTGTGTGAATTATGTATTCAACAAAATGGTTCACATTTTGAACAGTTTCTTTAAATTTATTTATTATTACGATAGCGTTTTTGTTTTGTTGTTATAGGTTAAGTTTATCTGTTTAATTTATTTATTTCGTTCGCTTCGTTTTTGTTAAAATCTTAAATAGAAATTCTTTCCAATTTTTTCCAATAAATACGTATTTTTTTAATATTTGTTTCGTTGTTTTACTTTTATTTTCCTTTATTTAATTCAACTGAAAAGTTAGGAAAAAATCAGTAGAGTACTACTTTTTATTAAGAGACAAAAACGTGTAATTGACATAATTTGATTCTTTTTTTATTGATTTTTTTCATGGCACACTATTTTTTGCGGGAGCATCAGACGTTCTTTACTTACTATTTGGAAGCCGTTCATGGATTACAGGTAATTTATCTCAAAAACTATGCATTTTTCGAAAAAAAAGCAGAAGACAGAAAAGTTCCTAAATCAAATGGGCAATCTAAGAGTTAAAGGCGTCGCATGAAAAAGTTCGGGGGATAAAGGGTGTACCACCCCAGAAAATGTACTACCCTGTAGATATTGATAAACGCTAAACTACTCTTAATATTGAGTTTAAGAAGTGTAATATGTGTACTAAATTTGGATTTATTATTTTAAATAGTTTTGAAGATAAATTAAAAGAACTGAAAAAAAATTAAAACTTTGAAACCCTGTATCTCCAAAACTAAGCGTTTGGCAACCTATGTTTATATGAACTTTTTGTCTTAATTTTGAAAGCTCTATCGACTACCTATTAATGTCCTGCTACAACAAACTGGAACGCCCTGTATATATTTAGTATGTATAGTAAATTTCACAGAAGTTTGGTTACACGTCATTTCCTGAATAAAATGACGTACCAAAGTAATTCTAGTTTTGTTTATTAGGAAATGTATGAAGTAATAGTTTTTGTTTGTTGCAGTAAGTTGCATAATCACGTTCTAGTTCTGCCTTGATGCCAAACCTTTTTTCGAGTCGTTTAGCACTTGACAACTATTACCATAGAAAAAACCTTTTGCTTTTACTTTTGTTGGTCTCGTCAAACGATCGTATTTTCATTTTTATTGCTTATTTAGTCTATTTCCCCGTTCGCATTACTATTTCTTCCTTCATTTAAAAAATCTGTTCTTTTCAGAATAAAATTTTAGTTCGTGTTATGATATTTAATTGTGGAAAAGCTGAAGCCGTTACACGGTAAAGCGAAGCAACTTGTAGCAGATTTAATCGAGTACTTCGAGAGAGAACGTGACAATGGTGGCCCCTTGCTGCCTTTATCAGCTGTGCGAGAGGTAGGTAAACAATGTAATTACATAAAATGAAAACTGATTTATTCCAACGTATTGCGGAAACATTGAAACTTAGCATTGGAACAGTTAGCCAAATTTCACAAGCTGTTAAAAGCAATATTCCTCTTACATAACCACGAAAAATACGCGATCGTAGTAAGAAAGTTTTGGATGTAAGTTCGTTGAATATTACCTCCATTGGGAAAGTTATTTACGAGATGTACTCCAATAGTAAGATTGAAATTGTCATTGTTATATTTCGTTTAACTAAATGTAACATGTAACTCTCACATCCGTCCATGAGAAAGTTCAAGCTAAACAACTTTTTGCAGGAAGTAAAACATCCTTTTATCGATTATTAAACCAAATCGTTTTCAATGGCAAAAAAACACGGCACGGATAGGTTGATGGAATTACAGACATTGCAAGGGAAAGAATTCATTTTTTAAAACAAGTGCTTCCCGTCAATTTGTTTTCCTAACCCAAACATGGATTTTTCAAAACGACACAATTGGTCGTTCGTGACAAGATAATCATAAACGAAGTGTAAGAAGCATTAAAACCGATGGAAAAAGGTGAGTTACTGAATTCTGTGTGTTTCAATGTTACGTAAGTACTGCCCTACCATTGCAGGTATATTATTCTTCATGCTGGTTCCGAAAACGTTTTTATTCCTGGTTCTGACCTAATATTTGCTTCAAAAACTACTTGTGACTATCATGAGTCAAGAAAATTTTAAAGATCGGTTGGAAGAAAAATTATTAAATAATTTAAATGTTAGATAACGCGCTTTGCCATAATGTATTGCTATCAAAGATGCCAAACACTTCTTGGAGAAAAGACGACATTAAAGTGTGTTTACACAAAAATAATGCATATTTCTGCCGAAAATTAATTTAAAACTGAACTTTTAGAAAAAGGTTGCACAGTAAGTACTTTCCTTCAATTATTTTGCACTCTTTTCTACTTTTTAGAAATAAGCCATCTAAAGTGTACCGTGTAGATCAATTAGCTTCCTTTTACGTTTACCTCCCTATCATTGTGTTTTTAATCCGATTGAAATAATTTGGGGCATAGCAAAAGATTCTGATGGCAGAACCATCGAATACCGCTTAAGTATGTGGCGAGAAGCATTGCAATTGATAACTCCCGAAACATGGCACAAATCAATCAAGTACACAGAAACGATAATACACAAATGATATGAACGAGAGAAACAACTATATTTTGAAGACATTTCTCCCATAATAATAAACTTGGGCGAACATAATGACAGTTTTAATAGTGATTCAGATTAACAAGTCATATACACTAAAACTGTTACTTCCTAACCTGCGATTTTATCATATACTACATGTTTTCACATTTAATCTTTTTTACAAAACGAAACATGCCCAGATTCTTAAAAAGGTCGCTCGTCATGATCTATGTTAGCAGTAGAATGTTGCAAATCGTCAATTTTGAACAAAGTGGTAGAAGTCCCATTTAAAATACACATGAAAGTTAATTTTAGTTTCAATACGTAACATGTCCACGTTGTTTACAGAATCAAAGCGCAATTTGTCCATGTAGCCATTAGTTATGGCTGAAGTTATAATCGTTCATGTGCTCGTGTGTCTTTGTTAAACGTTTGTATTTTTTTGAATGAAAACGAGGTGAATACTAGTACTTTACAGGACTTTCTTGCAAAATACTAAAAAATATATGGGGTATTTTTATGTCTTTGAAATATTCAACTGCTTTAGAAATATTTAATAAAAACCAAAAACTGACCCTAATAACACACCCCCCGCCCCCACTCTCCGAGACATCCAGACATCATGACCGATCTTGACGAAACTTGGCTAAAAGTTGTAAAATAAGTTAATAAGTCGATTTGGCGATAGTGAAAAAAAGTCGATTGCATAACCATCTTGTTTATCTTACAAAATAACGATGGACTGTTTCATATCATTTCCAAGCAACTTTCGCTCCCTTTCAAATAAAATAAGAATATGTGCCAGCAATACCAGGTATGTTTTCAATTTCCGTAAAAACCGGAAGTAGTGTTTTCATCAGGATAATATCATTTCATTAGCGCAAATGAACAAAGTTTATTTCCAAAATCCCAAGTTTGTAACCAAAATAGTTAGAAAGTTACAACAATATCAATATTAAATATTTGAAAATTAATATCTCCTATACTAGTAGCTTTAGAAGAAGCAGGTTAGTATCCATAAGAGTGGCTGGTTGCCTAGAAAATATAAAAAAAACAAAAAAAAATGCTTGGAGAGAATTTTGAATCAATCAATTTCGAATAATTTCTTAAGTTTAACCTGTAATAATGGTGTAAATAAATGTTTTAAAGCGTTCTCAATACAAATCGTTAAAATAACTAGAGACACCAAACACTCAATAAAAGATAATCCCGTTGACTCAGTAGGTAGATTAAATCGGGCCTGGTTCATGCTTTTTGATTTGCTTAATTACCAACAAATTTCTGCTTAGTTATTTCCACCTAACATCAATATAGTAACTTCAAGGTAACAATAATAAAAGTTATCTCGGACGCCAAGTTATTTTTTTTTATTACGCTCGGAATAACTAAACCGAGGATACAATAAAGCATTCACCAAAATGTCAAAATAAAAGATATACAAACTATGTTTATTAAGCATTTAAATTTGGTATTATATAAAATAAATCTTAAAACTAGTGTTAATAGCTTTATACTAAGTCATTGGGGTATAAATACCTGTTATAAAATTTTTATACAACTTCTTGAGAACCTCTGTTATCATAAGGAATGCGGAAATGTAAACCATAGATGATGCAATCTTCGTACTAATGTTGTGCAATATGTCGTATTTTCAATGTTTTACGTTGTAAAGCATACCAAAATTGAATTTACTTCTTACAAATTTATACTCATTGAAATTTGAATAATCCAGAATTTATTGCATTCTCTTGACGGTTCAAATAAAAAGGTGTGATCTAAACTTAGATCTGAATTAAATGCAAAATGTAGTCATAAAATAAAAGTACTCAAAAGTGGTAAAAGTATACGTATAAGTGTAAATATAAGTAGAAGTGTAAGTAGAAGTGCTTGCAAAAAGCAAATGTTTCAGATTTTAATATAATACGAGTTAAAGGTGTCTTACCATTAAATCAATGGCACTTTACACAAAATTTAGGTGGAAACCAAAAATGGCTTCTTGCTTAAAACAACATACATCAAGCAATGCTAAAAAGGACACTCACGGTATCAGGTGACGTAGCGATGCGCGCGAAATATGTGCAGAAATAATTCCACGATATGGAAGTATAAACCCTTAAGAAAATATGCAACTTAAGTTACACCAATGCAAATTAAGTTGCCTACCACATACTTATAAATCATTAATAACCAAAAACTTTTTTTTTATTTACAACTAAATGAACGAAGAACGTAAAAGATTCGTTACAAACCCTTTAAATATAGGCAAATTTATACCATAATTTATTACGTAGAGAAATCTCTTTAAAGAACCTTTATTTAACTACACAGATCTATTTCCAATTCCTTTATATCTTGAACGGTATCGGAAATATATATTTCTACAAAAAAAATGTGTATGTGGGTGTAACTGCGGCCCTATTCAAATTTGAAAGTTTTAAAAAATTTCATTTCATGCGAGTTATTGATGACCTGAATTTCAATCTTCTATGTTAGAATTTCAAAATTTGCCCCCAAAATAACAGCCTTATTTTCACCCCCTATATACATATTACGTTTAAAAACTTGTTTTGTCGACCTGATTGTCTCGTAGGCCGTCATTCCAAATGTCATCAAAATTGTTCGTACAGTTTCGGCTGGCGAGTGATCACAGACTCACACAGATATTTTGAAAAAATTTCTAAAATTTATTTTTTCGGGTTCAGGGAGTCGTAAAACATCAAAATAAAGCAACTTATTTTTTTCGATTTTTTTTTCGACCGCAATACTTTCTTGTTTAGCAAGAAAGTAAAAATGAAAGGACGCTCTAGTTTATATATAACGTCGATCTTTGTGGCAATAATGGATGATGTATTAATAAGTGACAGCTAACGATAGTAGAAAACGACTACGTACTACAGAAAAAGCGAGGTTAGAAAAGAAGAAATCAAGGCAGATCTTCTTGTTAACTCATTTTGGTACGTCTTGACTGTGGATTTAATTTATTTAAGATACGAATCAAAAGACCTACATTTAGAAAAGTGGAATTACAGATGTGTGCATTTCCAATTTCAATGTAACTATTCCAAAACAGATATATAACACACTAAAAAAACCTTTATAAAGATAAGGATAAACAGCAGGATGTGCGATTATCTAATTTACTAGTAGTTCATTGTCCAAAAAGACATCACGAACGTGAAAGCTCCGCTATCAATAAACGTCACCACTTCCCGATAAAATACAAAATAAAGAATTATCTTGTTATGATTATCCAGTGGTGTCTAACATTCTACTCTGGTAGACCTGCACAAAGAGGCAAGCATTCTCGAAATCTGTGAGTACATAAACTAAACAGTTTCACTTAATGATGCAGGAGGAAGAAGGTGCTGGATCATTTTACTTGGATCTGCAACAAGTACAGCATGTGCCAAAATCTCCAATTCAAGAATGTTTATATTCACTGTAAATTGGATGTTATGCATTTTGTATTGTTGACTTGAAACGTTCGTCACCTCACTTTTACGTGTGTGTTTAACATAAATGCGGCCGAGTCTCAGATGCAACTGTTTCGGCAATTTTACATTTTTTAAATAATACTAATGGTGTGCCGACGGCTGCGGTGGGCGAATTAAAAACAACCATATTATCCATTTATTACAAGCATTAGCACGTAGTGTTAAGAAATTGCAGCATTTATAAAAAATTTGAACAAGTACACATATTAGGAACAAATTGGCTAGCTTATGACATGAAATCTTTACCAAACGAACAAAATTATTTTTCAAGAAATTCAATTCAATACAAGTAAAGTTAAATTTAACTGCGAGATGATCTATAGATCCTAAGATAATTCGAAGCCTTTTATAACTCTAGTAAAACGCCTTAAAACGCTGTTGAGTTACCATTACTGGATTCTACGAGCGGAATTTCGCAGGATAAAGAAAAGACCGTTGATGTTTTACTAAAAAAACGTTTCGGGGAAGACTGGATAAGGGATGACTAATTGAATTTTTATTTTGAAGTTCTAAAAGCCCATGTGACTTTTAACGAACAACATGATGAAGACGGCCAGTTATGGCACTGCGTAGACCATGAATCAAAACATTGATTTTGGTTTAACCTACACTTGTATAGAATTTTTAATTTAGACTTTTTGTTTGATTTACAAATACATTGACCTCATTTAAATAAAGATTTTTGTGCTCCTTTAATTCTTAAAAATTGTAAAACAAAATTTTGCTTTCAAAACGCAAAAAGTCACTACTTGCTCATCAAAATGAAACATGTCCAAGGGAATTTTTCTGAGATATAGCTATTTTTGTATCATGTACCTAAAATGTGGTTTTTTAGGACGAATCGCCTCGTCTGGAATAGCAAATTAGTCCTAAAAAACCTATTTTAGGTACGTGTTACAAACAATATTATTTTGTTTAAGCCTCCAAAATTTTCCTGGAATAACTTATTTATCAATTTTATTCAAATTAACAGAGATTTGTAATGTGTATGTTACTTAACTGTACTATTAGAATTTTTTTTAAAGTACCTAGTTTTTTGACAAATTTGAATAATGGAACTGATAAATAAAATAATTTTTAAAATATTGACCGCTGAATTATTTAAAATAATATAAAATGGTTGCCATGACGACTTTTAGGAGCTAGGCCGAAAATGAGCAATTTTACGGACTGAAATGAGTCCGTAAAATTGCCATTTTAAGCGTATACAAAAACAATTTTTTATGGACGATTGTTTGTGTCTAAAAAGTCTAATGCACCAACTTTCATAAATAAAAATAGTTAGCATTGTTAGAATTGTGATAACGTTATCACAAACTTTTTTGGTTTTCTCAAAAGGTACTTTTTGTGACTTGTGTTTTGTAAAAAGTTTCTCAAATATACAAGATTTTACTAGTGGATAGTTGACCAACATGGCATTGGTGCTTTTCTAAAACAGAGTATACATGTATACTCTTTGATTAAAATTACTTAGGCAACGTTGTAATTTGATACGTCATAAACCATGATACCGTGCAACTAAACTTATGTGAAATTTACTATATATTAATAGTCGTAGCAAATAATTCAATAAACTGGTGTAACCTTTTGGAGAGTTGGCCTTGCAAGAATTTACTGTTTAATTATTACAAGATATTCAAATCGCACAGAATTGTCTTTTGATAACATGGGTAGTAATTTGGGAATTTAATTACCAATACACTATCTGGCTAACACGATTATTATGTTTAAATTCGTTTAAATAAGGGTGGTGTGATTCAGCATTGTTGTTTGTCTTTAGTAATATTTTCGTCCGCGTACAGGAGTTAATGAGTGTGCGAACGTGGTATGGTAAACCTCAGTTTATTTAATTTTTATTGATGATAGCTGGGATTTATAGAAACGTATCCAGATGTAATTGAGAAAAGCCCTGATTACAACTCTATGTGGTTAGTAAAGGAAAAGTGATTAGTAATTGTTAAGCCCTCGGGAATACAAAAGCAGGATTTATTTATGATTGACAGGTGTAAACTGATTTGCAATTACTCTTATGCTGAAATATGTTCTTAAGAATTATACTCGTTACGAGTAACTTCAAATTACGCTTTTATGGATAGGGTACCTTGGAACACTATTACAGGTAATGTTAATAAGCAGTTTTTCTTACTGTTACATAATGAATTGAAATGGAAGTTTTGCATTGTTTCATAATTCAGTGTTACTAATTAAACTCTAATAAAATGCTCATATATTGTATTGACATGTTTAATTAACAAACAGAAACCAGTCTATTTTTAACAATTTCCCAAACTCAAGTAGGGAAAGCAACATTCCTGGATTCAAATTTAATGCACATTTTGCAATATACCGGATAATATAAAGTAAACTAAAATATACAAAAACGTTCAATAGTTAGTTATGCAATGAGAAATTGAAGTTCTTAAGTATAATGATAAAATATTATTTTTTGAAACCGGCATAAAGAATGCTGAAATCGTCATTAAAATCCATTACAATAGTCAGTGGAGTGATTCATTTTTTAGGTAGACTGGGATTGACAAATGTCATTTAGTAAAATAACCACCATCTTGAATTGCATTTGGTTGAAAACGTAGTTAAAACACAATATGCTTCCATATTTTTTCTAATTAAGCATTAATCTAGATAAAGAAAATTTGTATGAAGGAATTAATTTTACGACACTTAACTTTAAAAAATGACAAATGATACGTTTGGCAAATATGTTGCAGAGTACCAAGAAATGTGACAGAGCACAAATTTCAATATCATCAAAATTAATGACAAACGTCAACTCTAATACGTAAACAAATACATTTGTATACTTTTAGTTATATAAAATATTTACAGTAACACGTAAAAATAATTGGAGTGGTCTAAAATGGAAAGTTATTGTAAAATTAACATAATTCATTGAGCCTTATAAACTTCGACAAACTACCACATTTATAGTTCAATCATTTTTTACAAGTATTACAAGTTATAGAGAATATTTCCTTCCATTGTTCAATTTATTTTATAAGCCTAGCTTTTATTTTATAAAGAGGGTAATTAATTTTATTATCACCAGTTTCTAATTTCAAACAAAAACACCGATTAAACAATCTCCGTCAATATAAAAAATTCCAAGAAAGGCAAGAGTTTATAAAAATTTTACCAGAATAAATAAGTTTTCTTATAGGTTAATTATACACGAGAGAATGGTAGTCATTCTACTTATTTAATTTACACTTTAATTAATTGTTTACATGTTATCAGCAATAATATAATAGCTACAATTAAGCGCATTGCAATGACCTAAAAAGAAAAGTAGATGAACATAAAAATTATAATTTCGTTCATTGTATTTCTGTAACCATTTCTCATAGACTGGAACTCCTGTTTTTGTTTATTTAACAATGTATAAATATAGAGGAATTTATTACACTAAATTTTCCTTTTTGCACAAAAAATTAAAAATTAATCAAGATTTTGTATGAAAAGCCTGGAACGTTGGAAGTGTGGTCAGTATCTGTAACAAACAAAATACACCCATGTACCACAGATAAATTAAAAAAAACTTCGAACGCGTTTCAATCATATGTAAATTAATGAAGGAAAAATAAATTTGACAGAACGATTAATGATGAAAAATGTTTAAACAAACAACAGTTTGTTAATATATTGTCAAATTTACTGGTTTTATTAAATTATTATAAGTTTTTGTTGTGAACGAATAAGTTCATAATATGTGTGAATCCTTGCGATATTGCAGGCTCACATTCCATTAATATAAGTAATTTGATTGTAATCTCATTATATTTAGAATTTACATCAGTTCTACATACATAAAGACAAAATTTACATCGATTGGGGCTTGAATCTCGATAGCGCAGTTGGTAGTGCGGTACTCTAGCAAAGTAGATGTCGTAGGTTCAAATCCTACTCTAGGTAAACTTTTTATTTATGTATTTAATAAAATTAATAATAATTTTTAGTTACTGGTTTTATGTTTTAAATTTACTACTTTTTGTTATTTAAAATGAAACATTTTGTATTATTGTAAGCTTTTATTGTAATCCTCACTAATAACTGTCTTGAAAAAGGAAATACAATTTACATGCTTAAATCAAGAATGTTGTTCTTTTTTTGGCCTTAATTCATTAGCTGACTGCATCCCCATTAACAAACGTTGTTTGTTCAAACAACTTTTTTTAGTAACAAATTTTGATTTGGGATCTCTGGTTGTAGTTATTCGACTTCCTCCTCTCTCCATTTCCACTCTTCCATTTTCCTCGTCCCCCTCCTTTTCTGAATATTACTGTCTTTGTTTGCTTTATGTTTACTTCTAATTCCTTTCTTTTCATATACCTTTCCAGCGTCTTAATCATCTCCTTCATTTCTTTTTCTTCCTTCGCTACCAACAGTATATCATCTGCGTACGCTAGTGACCACACCTTCAATTTCTCTACCACAACCCTCCGTTTGTTCTTAATGTCTCCTCCAGATCCCCCGTACATACCGAGAACAGGCTTGGGCTCAGTGGGTATCCCTACCTCAGGCCCTTCCTTGTTACACATTCCTCGCTTATCTCCCCATTCACTTTCACTCCTCGTTTCCTCATATATTTTCTTCATCCTCTCTATCAGTCCTTCATTTATCTTTTTTTCCTCATGTATTCCCATAGCTTTCCCTTTTCACTTTGTCGAACGCTATTTTTAGGTTCACGCCACCATTATCTCACTTTTCTTATCTAGTTCTTCATTCAACATGTGTTTTAATTTATATATATATATATATATATATATATATATATATATATATGACCTACATACATACATACATACATACATATGTTACATATCACTCTCCTTCCCTTTCTGAACCCCGCTTATGCCTCTGGACTCAGTTTCTTTTCCTCTATCTTCTTCTGTAGTGTTTCTTCTAGTACTGTCGCATTTATTTTGTATCCCGTGTTTAATGTCACTCCCCTATAATTTTCCACTTCTTTCCTGTCCCGTTTTTTGTATATCGGGCATATTACTCATTCCTCTCCTTGTATTCCGTCTACTCCCGCCGCTGTACCTTTTTCACTTTCCCTATTGCATCTATTACTTCTACTTTTATAAATTCATCTTCATCTACTTTTTGTACTCCTCTTCCTTGTCTTTCCCCTTTTTTCTGTTTGTTCTCCAGCATCTTCCAGAAGAATTTCTCCCATTCCTTTATTTGTATTCCCGTTTGTATCTCACTTCTCTTCCGTTCTTTTTTTAGATTTTTCTATAGATCTTCCGTTCTTATTTCATTCATCTGCTCTTCTTGTTTCTTTTAATGTTCTTCCTTTTTCCTTTCGCATGTTTTCTTATATTTGTCTACTGCTTGTTTATATCCTTCTTTTTCTGCTTTCCATTTTTTTCATTTTCTTAATGTTCTTCTTGCCTTCCTCTTTTCCTCCTTGCATTCACTATCCCATCCCTTCCCATTTTCTCCCCCTTAAAACTTCTAAATTTGACTTTCTCCGTTGCTTCTTCCGCCTTCCTTCTCATTGCTTCCACACTTTCATGCACTACCTTCCCTTCCCATATTACTTTCCCCATTTTCTCTTTGTACTTCCTTGTGCTCTCCTCTAACCATACTTTTCCCGCTCTTCTCTTACTCCTCCTTCAATTACCAGTTCTAGGGGTTGGTGGTCCGATTCTACCCTCTTGCCTACCCTAAATGCCTTTACTTTTTCCCCTGACTCTTCGTTCATTATACTGTAATCAATTATTGGTTCTGTCTTCCCTCCTCTGTAGGTGTAACCCCCTACCCCCCCTTCTTTCTTCTCTATTCCCATTCATTATTTCAACCAAGCCTCTTTCATTGCACATTTCCAGTACTTTTTTTCTCTCTTTGTTTAATACTTTGTCCTTTGTCGGCCTTTTCCCCGTCCCTTTCTTTTCTTGTTTTCCCCCTTCTTCTCCTGTACTCGCGTTAAAATCTCTTCCTATTATTATCATGCCCCCCTCCCTTTCTTCTATCATCTCTTCTAGGTTTTCCCTTGTCATCCTTCCGCTATATACCGTCATTATTTTTATTTTTGTTTATTCCTGCTTTATATTCCTTAATATAATTCCTGTTCTCTGTTGCGCTTTCTCTTTTTCTTCTTGTTTCAATCATTTTTTCTTATTTCCGTTATTATTCCTCCTTACCCTCCTTTTTCTGTTATCTCTTACCGCGTGCTGCACCTCCCCTGCATTTCCCTTTCCGACTACTCCCATTCCTTTTCTTCCATACATTTCTCTTGTAATTCCACCACGTCCTGCTCTCTTATGAACTCTCAAAATTCTTGGTCGTTATTCTTTATTTCCGCCACATTCGAGAACAGTATCTTTAGCTCGTTTGTCTCTTCCGTTACTCTTCCCATTCTTTCCTTTATTTCACATTCTTGCTCTTTTCTTTTTTCATTACTCATTTTTCCGTTTCTTCAAAGTTTCCTTTCCCATTTGCGCCTCTTTTCCCGCTTCTTCTATTAGTTTTTTGCTCTTCTGTTACCTTCTCTTAACTTTCTTTGCTTAACTCCCCTTTTCTCTAATTACATATATACCTTTCCCCGTCTGTCTCCATTTTTCTATATCCTACCCATACTTTTTTCCCTGCGCACTTCTTTCCGCAGCCTTGCTCCTTGTTTTTCTTTGAGTTATCGTTTCTCTTCCCGTGTCAGGTCGTAGTCTATGTATATTCTTGTAACCTTTAGTATCCTATTCACCGGCAGAATTTTTTGCTTCTCCTCCCATCTTTATTACTATATTATTCTTTCTTTTGCTCCTCTCCTCGTCCGCTTTTTTCTTGCTTTTCTATTCTCCCTATCAATTCTTCCTTTTCTTTCAGGCACGCCTTGTCTATTTCTCTCATTTTTTCCTTCATTGCATTTAATTTCATATCTAATTCCCACCGTGTTTTGTTCTATCTGTTCCATCATTTCTTTTATTAATTCTTTCATATATATATATATATATATATATATATATATATATATATATATATATATATACCCTATCATGAAACGTGTAATTTGTACTTGTTCGCACAAATGCAAATTCAAGAGACAAAACAATAGCTAAAGGATGCATCTTAATTGACTGATAAGATGCTATGATTAATTGCTTAAATTGATGTCACTGAGAATGATGCTACGTCGGCTAATGTTAGGCTTACTCCAATTAATAGCTTAAATCTCCCTTACTGGCCGTGATTAAATAATCAGAGTTGATTTACAAATCTGATCTTGAACGCGCAAAATTCTAACCTGATAAAAAGAACAGTGATCGTCTAGGGGGCAAATAACCTACGTTGTGTAATGCGCAGGAGATAGGGTCGGATAAGATTAATTTGTTGCATAAGGTGGCAGGTAATTAAATGAAACAAAACTGTAATTGAGATAAACGAGTTGCGCTACCTGGTGATTCGCTCGTCATCCTATTTACATCGGGAGAAAAAGAATCACCAAGAAAACTCCTTTATTCCGATAATAATCACACAAAGAAAAACAAAGATCAGATAACACAAGTAATCAAAGCAATCAAAGGATTAAACATGTATCAACACTACTCTATCGGTATTAAAGGCGTACAAATCTATCACATTGCCTAAAACGACGTTTAGTCACAAATAAACATAAAATCAGGTCTATAAATGGTATTCAAATTAAAGCAAAATAAACAAGTAATAAATAACAAACAGGGGATCCTTTTGGAACCAATTCCTGTCTGCTTTTAGTTAAATAATTACATATAAAGCATTATACAGGGTGTGGGACAACCGGACATAAACAGAACACAAAAACAAAGGACATCATTAAATCAAGTTAAAAGGCGTACCTTACAAATTTAAATATTCCCAAAATAAAATGCAAGGCAATTTCAATAACTACACATAAAGGCAATAAATATAAACAGTGTAATCGTATCCACAATAAGATCGTCAATCAATCTAAAAAAGAAAAGGAAAAGTGTAATCCCGATGATGTGTCCCTTTTGTTTAACCAATCAGGACGGTTATTAACAACAAAATACATTAAGCACTCTAGTAATACATATTACAAATTCAACCTACATAAAAAAATAACAACAGAAAATTAAACAGGTTACAGATTATTTAAGTAGAACAAATGAAAGAGGGCAAGTACGTTACACATACAAATTTGTGGATACGAGCACAACAAATGATACACATGTACAGTAACAATGAATGATATAATGGATTACACAGAAAAACCATTCAAAGTATAACCTCTGACACAAAGTCCTGCAACACCGATTCACCCACATGATTAGTACGTATCATTACAAATGCAAGATAATAACGCTCTCAATTCCTCTTAGGCATAAAACAAAACACAAAATATAGACATATAGGCATATAACGGTAACAAAAGGGACGTTTGTATAGATATAGATCATTTGGATCAGCTTTTCTGATTTTATACCTATGATCGTTTGTGGTTTTATCATTATAAATACAGGTTGGAATTATAAATACCAAAATAGAACACATAAAGAGAAGAGAGCGTCATTCGCTATGCTTGCGCAATTACAATGACCACAACAGTTTTGCAGGTCCAGGTTTCAGTTTGGCTTGAACAATTTAAATGAGTAGGTAGACTGACCTTTTCTGTGTAATTTCACAAACGTAAAATCCTTTCTTTTACTTACATTATCAATGGAATTTATCCTTTTAAGCTTTCACCAGCACAAATGTTGAAATACCCGGATTTATCGATTAACACAAAACAACGAAAAGAAACTCTAATTAAAACAACCACCGAATCGAACTCAAATCTACTCCCGCTCGCTTTGAAATTCTAATCAGACTCCCCTTTCTAAACACAACAAACCGTTTTTATTCCATCGCATCCCTCACATATTTTCCATGTCAAATAACAAAAGCAATAAAATATTTCGTGTGAACGCTTTTGACTTTAATTATACAAGGAAACATTATTTCTAATTAACATGTGCAATCAACCGTAGAAACCCTGTATTTCAAATATCACATTTCAACTCATGAACAAATTTTTCTTTGACCGCGGTGTAATTCTTTTTCTAATACTGACATTTTTATTTTCAAAGTTTGCCCTGCACCTGCAACTTAAAACATGTGGCTGCGCACACCTCAGTTAAACCCTACACAAACATGCCTTACATAAAAAAAAAGAAATACAAATCATTCTCAAATAACAATCATTATATAATAAATTTTAGTAATTATCTTTGCTATCGCGACAACAATTTTAATCGGAATACTTTCAATGTATTCATCAATTTCGTAGTGTGCTACCTAATATATATATATATATATATATATATATATATATATATATATATACAGTGTAAGTACTAAGTCGTAACACCTGAAAATTCTAATTAGAACTCATCGAAATAAACCACTTTTTTAGTAACAAATTTTTATTTGGATGAAGGTGAAAGAAGGAAAATATAACATAAACTATAGGAATATTAAGAGAGAAGGGATACCAGAATATCTGAACGGGGAAGGGAGGAAGGAAAGAAAGAAGATGATAGCGAGATTTGGATGTGGAAATGAAGAAAGAGAGAACAAATATTGGAGAAGTGACGAAGACAGAAAATGTAGGTTGTGTGGGGAAGAGATGGAGACGAACAACCATATGTTGAAAGAATGCAGGGGGTTAAAGGAAGAGGATAGGGTGGCAGAGGAGATGCTGGGGGAAAAAGGAAGGGAAGTGGATTTGATGGAAGAAATATGGAAAAGAAGAAAACAGTTAAGGGGATAGTAGACAAGAGGGAGGGAGACAATGCAGGTAGTAAGGAAAGGAGAGACAGTAGATAGACAATTGTAAATAGTGTACACTTTGCAATATTTTGTAAATAAGCAAATAAAGATTTATGTATGTATTTCCATTCCCTCCTGAATCACCCTGCATATCTAGTTTACTTGTTACCAACGTATTAAGAAAAGGGGCTCATTTGTCTCTATCTCATAGGTAAATTTGATTGTCGGATATTCTGAATTTAATGTTTCTACTATAAAATTGTCAACACTACAAATTCTATTAATAAGGATGGCAAACACTTCAGCCATCATCCAAACTCTAGGAAAATAGAACAAATTAATGACGAAATAAGAACCTGAATACAAGAGTCGTTGACTGAAGCATAATAGTCATCTTTGTTTAAAATAACTACATGATGGCCATTATTTACTTTGAGGCAGAAACAATCTTTATTTTTGAAGTCTTTAAACAATTTGAAGTTCTGAATGCTTTAAATTAAATTTTGATTGCTGCAGGATATTTTTAAAAATTTTAGGTTTACTAGCTTGTCTAACATCCAATTATTTCATCGAACTTTCTATGCCAACTATGATTTTATCTAACGGAGGTTTGTTAAAATTAAGATTTTATTTCTAACCTCTATTTAACAAATTTATTTCTTATTTGTTAAAAGTTATTAATATATTATATAATAATAAAAGAATAAAAATATGGTGATAAATACGGGGTGTTTCATTTAAAATAAGGAAATTAATTGGCTTTAATGTTGGTCAAAACAGTAACTGAGCTTTTATACACCCAGTATAAATTTGTGAGAATAACTTCGGTGGATTTTAAAGTTTGATGCTTTCAGTAAACAAAGAAAAACATTTGAAAAAAATTCCTCTAGTACGTAAAACAGAAAGTTCTTTTGAATTTCGATCTACATTCTCACAAATAATGAAATATCTCGACAACAGGTGGAGTTAGGTATAGGGACTATAACAGTGAGTGGACTTTATTTAGTCCACAGAATCGAAATATGCAATCATATATAGGGTGTTCCATTTAAATTTTCATACGTTGATGCGTAAAATTTTTATGGACCACCCTGCATATTCGAAAAGAATTTTAAAACGTGCTCCTAATGAACTTACACGATAATAAAAAAAGATTTCAAAATATTTTACCATTTTTGTATACAAACCGACAGCTTAGATGCCTCACCTATATATATATATATATATATATATATATATATATATATATATATATATATATATATAAACTGTGAGTCACGAGGAACTGTACATACTTCTACCATAAGTAGAGGCACCTTAGATTATCAGATGACAATTAAAAATGTCTTCTTGTTTTGTTTATTAATATACAGGTGAATTATGGATCTTCACCAAAACAATGTTTCGTCATATCTTTTCAATGATTAAGTCGATTTGTCTCATTTTCATATTCAGAATTTAAAAAATCCAGGACCGTCTTAATGAAAATTTGTGGGACTGCTTCATATCCAATACTTCAACCTGCATATAATTTCTCTAAAATCTGATATAACTTTTTCAGAGCGCATTAATAGACGGTTAAACCTGGGTAATTGAATTTTTTTGTTACACTTACCTCACATTTTCAATTAAAGATTCATTTTAGAGTCAAATTGAAAATTGACAATAATGAAATATCTTACTGGATGATAATGTTTAGTTATTAAAAAGAAATCTTTAAAATAAACAGTAACGACATACACTGTGCTCTAGTATGGTATATACCATAATTTGAATTGAAAAAATTCAATTACCCAGGTTTAACCGTCTATTAATGCGCTCTGAAAAAGTTATATCAGATTTTAGAGAAATCATATACAGGTTGAAGTATTGGATATGAAGCAGTCTCACAAATTTTCACGAAGACGGTCCTGGATTTTTTAAATTCTGAATATGTCAGTTAGTTGCTAGACACGAATACACTTTCACCAAAAATGAGACAAATCGACTTAATCATTGAAAAGATATGACGAAACATTGTTTTGGTGAAGATCCATAATTCACCCTGTATATTAATAAACAAAACAAGAAGACATTTTTAATGGTCATTTGATAATCCCCTAAGGTAGAAGTATGTACAGTTCCTCGTGACACACCTTGTATATATATATAGTATTTTTTTCGTGTTAAGTACAGGGATCTCGGTTATTAGTAGAGATAGAGATTCGGTTAAATAGACAAAAATGATCTTCGATTTAATCATAATTAAGATCACAAACATGCCAACGTAAGAGAATTTTCACTTTTTAGTTTTGACAGAATTGGGAAGATACGTTTTCAATAAAATTTTAAAAATTAGAATTTTTGTTGTAAATATTAATTATTCTGTAATATAGGGGTGGTTATGTTGCCCGGAATGTCGGTAATATAGTCTTCACATTCAATAATTTAAAAATGAAAATTCTTTTAATTTTTTATTTGTAGGGTTATTTTGGGGAAGTACTAAGCTTATATATGTTTAGTCTCACCACATTTATAGTAAAATTTATAATCTTTATTCGAAATTTTAATTCGATTTAACTTTATTTTAAGACTTGGTTATAATTAGTTATAATATCATTTCTAGATGTCACATGTTTAATGTTTTTTAGAAATAAGAATTGTTTCAAACTTCTGAGCAAGGGAATAAAAATTGACAATTAATATTCCCGAAACGTAAAGCCGTCAATATATGCTTCATCCAACAAAACCGTAGTTAGTTTATTTAACAATTTCTCACAACTTTCCGAACTGTGTGGCCATGAAACCACTACAAGTTTAAAAGTTCAAATTTTACAGTTAATGAAAATTTCAAAACTTATTTTATCAATAAAATATTTATTATTGAAGTTATTTACAAATTTTTAATTCCACATGCATAAATTTTTTGAAACCAACATTTTCAGCTCTTTACAATGGTGTAAAAATGCAAATAGTTCCCATAAGAAAAACAAAAGTTAGTGTGGATAACAAGCAAACTAATGACTAAATTTTTTCGTAAATGTCACCTAAAAGTAATCAAAAAGTTGCCTTAATAATGTATTTTCAGAATTTTAAATATTTTGTACGCTTCTAGAGCCAAAAACTAAAATCGTCCATTTTATTACTTTGCCCCCGTATTTCCATAACGTCAAAGTAAATGTAAATTTTGATTTGTGAACCGAATCACTATCTCTGTTAATAACCGAGATCCCTGTACTTAACACGAAAAAAATACATCGTATATATACAGGGTGAGTCAGTTTTTTGTAGACAAACTTTAACAGGAGATAGAACACATGTTTCTAAAAAGAAAAGTTCCTATAAACATATGTCGTAGAAGGCTTCGTTTCCGAGATACAGGGTGTTGAATATAATTTTTTTTTCTCAAATTTTCATTATAACTCATAAACGAATTCTTAGATTTTTTCATGTTGGGGGGATAATGTCTATTAATTAAGGGGCATAAAACAAGTGATAAGAATGTTCACAAACTTGCACAGTGGCGGAATGGAGGGTGCTCAACCACTTCCATAAACAGAACTTCTACGCCAATGACTATTTTTAAAAAACTGTTATTTTCATTATCTACATACAGTTTAACAAAAATAATGTACCTTCTTCTGTTTCGAAATTCCTGTGCGTTTCCGAGTTATTTTGATTTTAGTGTTTGATGTGGTACTAAGTTAAGTAATGTGCTTTATGTGAATAATTAATATAAAGTTTTTAATAAAAAGATATAATAAAACATTTAGAGCCATTTTAGTACCTAACGATCGTTTCTTTAAAATTTCAAATACATTTTCATTTATAAATAGGTAGGTTATCGTTTTTTTTAGTATCCATTGTTATTATCCTCGTATAAAAAAAAATGCATAATTATTATACTTTCTGTATAGTTATGTATGTATCAATTTCGTCAGAAACATGTATGTAGTTTTTAAGTGAGATTCTAATAAGTTATAGACCGGTGCTCACTTGCTCTCATTAAAGAGCCGCCACTGTATCAAGCCATACTCAAATACAAGACTTTTGTAAATTGAAATCTGTTTAGTACACTAATTTTAACAATCCTTATTTATTATTGTAACAATACTTAATTAATAATTGTGAAATTAATAAGAATTCTTAGCAATAACGATTTATAAATAAATAACAATAACGCTAGTATAATAAAATTAGACACTTTGTTCAAAATGCCGTTCTTTTCAATACACATTTCACAGCGACGTACAATAGAACGTCTTAAGTTAACTAAATGATGCACCCTTATTTCATTGCAACAAAATATGATACTCCTTGGAAAACAAGTAAGTATAGCTGTCGTAGAACTGAACGGGTATCGGATTAACAGGAGGATTGTCAATATATGGTTCATTGCTTGAAACCGCCTTAATTTTGCTGTTCGTACTTATTACGTGACAAAGAAAGATGGATATATTATGAATAATCCTCTATTTCTGCCGAACAAAAGCGTTTGCAACTTTCACATAATGACAAGGCAATAAGAATCAGATGCAGGTAGAATAGAAATTCAATAGGTATAATAAAATGCCAGTGGTTCTCAACACTGCTTTAACATTATATAATTTGTGAAGAAATGCAACTTTGTATAATAAAAATAATAATCGATTACTAATTACATTAAATGTAGATAATAGTGGACCACCATTTTCTTTTCTTCTTTAAAATAATCGACTGTATTTAAAACTAATTCAATTTCTTTACTCAACTTTTCGGCATTATATTAATGGTTAGTTTATATAAACGCTTACTCAAAGAATAATGATAATATAGATATTGCAGTTGTTTTTTTATACCTATATGTACCTACTAAATGGTATAATAATCTATTATTAATTACTTATTGTTACAGTATTGCATATTTATTTGGATTCTTTTGTAATTGAGTACACTAAAACGTCATTACCATACTTAGGTATACAATGAACTTTCTAAATGTAAATTGAAATACCTATACTTAATCGAATATTCATTATTATGAATGGCTTTTATAAATGTTTATTATAAAACTTGCATTCTTCCATAAATTTTAAATGTAATGTTAAAGCAGTGTTGAGAACCACTGGCATTTTATTATACCTATTGAATTTCTATTCTACCTGCATCTGATTCTTATTGCCTTGTCATTATGTGTAAAGTTGCAAACGCTTTTGTTCGCAGAAATAGAGGCATTATTCATAATATATCCATCTTTCTTTGTCAGTACAATAAGTACGAGACAGCAAAGCATTAGCGGTTTCAAGCACAATGAACCATATATTGACAATCCTCCTTGTTAATCCGATACCCGTTCAGTTCTACCGGACAGGCTTTATTAAATTTTATATTTTGAAACGACAGTTTGACTTTTTACAAACACTTGCTTCATCTTGAATAATTTCACTGTTATTAATTATTGTTTTAAGTTCAAAAAGTTATTTCATTTGATTTGCCAGCTTTTAATTGGTGTAACATGCTGTTTACATTTACAAATAGCGAACAAGCCGACATTCATTTTATTTATGGGTTCGCAAATGGGAATTCAAGGTACGCAGCTAGGGAGTATCGGAGAATATTTCCAAATAGACGACAACCTCATCATTCCGTTTTGTGAGTATCCATCGTCGATTTGTTAACCAGGGTTTGAAAATGTACATGGGGCCGACAGAACAACCGTGGACGAGATAGAATTGGAGAGGGTATATTGCGTGAATTTAATAGGAACCCCACGACAAGTACTCGACGTACTGCTGTTGCTCTTGGTATTTCCCAAAGTAAAGTTTCCCGGGTTTTAAAACGAGATCACAGACGCCCTGTTCATGGTTTATGTCCAGGTGACGCAGAACGAAGACTTAATTATTGTAGGTGGGTTCTTAACTCCATTCAAAATAATAGAGATTTCTTATCCAACATACTGTGGACTGATGAATCCTGTTTTACTCGTCGTGGTATCGTAAACTTTCACAATTTAGTACAAATGTCTGGATTGGAATTTACGGCAACCATGTGTTTGGACCTTATTTCTTGCCACAACGTGTAAATTCAGAAAATTTCCTACAATTTTTAGAAGAAGAACATGTTAATATGTGGGAAGACAATCCTTTGAATTTAAGAGGACACTCTTGGTTTCAGCTTGATGGATGTCCGGCCCATTATGGCAGAAATGTAAGAAATTGGCTAAACAATAACTACCCGGGGAGGTGGATAGGTCGTGGAAGTCCAGTAGTGAGGCCTCCTAGATCCCCCCATTTAACGCCACTTGACTTTTTTGTGTGGGGATTCATGAAGGAAAAAGTGTATACCACTCCGGTTAATACACTTGAAGAACTTCACAATCGCATCAGAGATGCTTGCAATGAAATAAGGGTGCATCATTTAATTAACTTAAGACGTTCTATTGTACGTTGCTGTGAAATGTGTATTGAAAAGAACGGTTTACATTTTGAACAAAGTGTCTAATTTTATTATACTAGTGTTATTGTTATTTATTTATAAATCGTTATTGCTAAGAATTCTTATTAATTTCACAATTATTAATTAAGTATTGTTACAATAATAAATAAGGATTGTTAAAGTTAGTGTACTAAACAGATTTCAATTTACAAAAGTCTTGTATTTGAGTATGGCTTGATACAGTGGCGGCTCTTTAATTAGAGCAAGTGAGCAGCGGTCTATAACTTATTAGAATCTCATTAAAACTACATACATGTTTATGGCGAAATTGATACATACATAATTATACAGAAAGTATTGACCGCATAACAATAATAATTATGCATTTCTTTTTATACGAGGATAATAACAATGGATACTAAAAAAACGATAACCTACCTATTTATAAATGAAAATGTATTTGAAATTTTAAAGAAACGATCGTTAGGTACTAAAATGGCTCTAAATGTTTTATTATATCTTTTTATTAAAAACTTTATATTCAATTATTCACATAAAGCACATTACTTAATTAGTACCACATCAAACACTAAAATCAAAATAACTCGGAAACGCACAGGAATTTGGAAACAGAAGAAGGTACATTATTTTTGTTAAACTCTATGTAGATAATGAAAATAACAGTTTTTTTTTAAAATAGTCATTGGCGTAGAAGTTCTGTTTATGTAAGTGGTTGAGCACCCCCTCCACTCCGCCACTGTGCAAGTTTGTGAACATTCTTATCGCTTGTTTTATGCCCTTAATTAATAGACATTATCCCCCAACATGAAAAAATCTAAGCATTCGTTTATGAGTTATAATGAAAATTTTAGAAAAAAAAATTATATTCAACACCCTGTATCTCGGAAACGAAGCCTTCTACGACATATGTTTATAGGAACTTTTCTTTTTAGAAACATGTGTTCTATCTCCTGTTAAAGTTTGTGTACAAAAAACTGACTCACCCTGTATATACACGATGTATTTTTTTCGTGTAAAGTACAGGGATCTCGGTTATTAACAGAGATAGAAAATGTTAACCGTGATGCCGAAAAATGGGCCAAATTGACAAGATATCGAAAAATTGTATTAAGAAAATGTATTTAGAATGTAACAAACACCTCATATACCAATTTTTAACCAAATCAGACAAAAAATAAAAAATTCCATTGATTCCCCTCTGCTTTTATTACGAAACATCATAGTCTTGTTTTACCTGGAAATAGTGTTAATAACCTAAATTACATCATTAAAATAGACCATTTGTGTGAGGAAAATATAGAAAATACGATTTAGCCACGTCACTGGTTGTGTTCATGCCCTGTATATTGAAGCGCATGCGCTGATCTAATATTTTTAACGGGTAAATAAAATGTAAACGAACTAATATTTGTAATTAAAACTTAACAACACATTATTTAACCTTATTAAATTTAATATTGATTAGTACATTTGAAATTAACGATATTTTTTAATTTAATAAACTGGCTTTGGAAAAATCAAATATTTCGGCTTATAAGGATGAAAATTATTGTTCTTTAAAGTGCACCTCATAGTTTAAAATGCCTAAAATTATGTAATTTATGTTATTAAAACTATATGTCGAGGTAAAACAAGATTTTATGATGTTTAGTAATAAAAGCAGACGGGGAATAAATGGTATTTTTATTTTTTTTTCTGATTTGGTTGAAAATTGGTATATAGGGTCTTTATTACATTGTAAATACATTTTCTTAATACAATTTTTCGATATCTTGTCAATTTGACCCATTTTGCGGCATCACGGTTAACATTTTTTAAAATTCCCGCCAAATCTATGGTCACGTAACAAATGTCACAATGAATTTTTTTGTTGTCAGATATGCAGAAACGAACCGCCGATAGAGTTTTTCAGAAATTTCAATAATAAAAATTTTTCCCATATGTGTCCAACTTTATGCGTATATATATATATATATATATATATATATATATATATATATATATATATATATATATATATATATATATATATATACATATATATTTACATTACAACTTCGAATCAGTTCAAGATCTTTAATAAGTTATCCTTACAGATAAGGAGTATTGTAATTAACTATGCATTTCTGTTAATCTTATAATTCTCCACTTTCAGATATTTACATTTACGAAATTAGGCATAATATTATGCATGTATTTTTTTAGATAAATGCAAAAAAATGCAAAATAGTTCCGCTATTAACAGATATAAATAACGAACGACTATTATTGTTAATCAAATTTAAAAATGTATATATATATATATATATATATATATATATATATATATATATATATATTGTGTGTGTGTGTGTGTGTGTGTGTGTGTGTGTGTGTGTAAAGCAGGTAAAACCAAACAACCTAGTTTAGTTCTGTCATTAAACAGACGTAGTTTAATTATTTTAAAGAAATAAACTGTTATTTAGAAAATAAATTGCAGTTTGGTAATACATCTTTCTATTAAATAACATAGAACATATGGGTGGCGTTACTATTTTCACTGATCATTTTTATTGTGAGTAGTTGTTTTGGTTAATTATAAATAATAAAAGTTGCTACAGTAAAGATATGTTTATTGATGCAATTTCTTATTTTTACTACATAGTTTTTTATATTAATTATAATAATCTAAAGTAATAGTAGGCAAAGCTTATTTAACAGTAAATGGTGTTTGATTTAAGAGATGGTAAATCATCCTAGAAAGTGATCGAATGATTTGTTTTCCCAAAATAAGGCAGTTGTTCGCCTGGCTCAAATTTTATTTGGAAATTGATTTTTTACATTTTATTAATTTACTGCTTGAAATATGACGGGCGACTCGAATAACGTCCATCCTGCTATAATACATATAAATCAAAGATTGGAATTAAGGAATTAAATTGTGATAATACTTTTTACATAAGTTGCCCTAAACTCGTAAAACGATTAAATTGCTTAGTAATGAGTCGTTAATTTGTTGATCAGTCATGTAGTATTCTTCATATTGATAAGGATTTTGTAAATATTCTATGTACAGTTAATGATGTAGAATGCAAAATTGATATTTAAATACAATACAAATACAAATGCGAGTTGGTTATCAAATTTTATGAAGTAAAATAAAATTGTGGGAATCTAAACAGAATTTGAGACAAAATTTACCAAGTCGATCAATTGATAAGTTTTATAATAAATTATCTAGTCGACTTTAAGTAAGACTATTAAATTACCTAAAAATAATGATAGTAAAGATGAAGTACGCGATAGTATTGTTATTAAAAAGAACGTTTGCAAATAAATATAAATAAGAGCTTGTAAAAACAACACCGGACGCACCTTAACTGGTATGTCGAAAACAGTAACAATTTCATGTTGGTCGACAAACAAAGAACAAATTGAGGCTTTTTTAAAAGCGATATTCCTTTAGGTCGTGTTGGAAATTGTTATTTCAAGAATCCCAAAAGTTTATTCTTCTTTCAATATTGTTTTGTCGGAAGATAACGAAAGCAATCAACCCTTAACTATGGCCTGAACGTGAGAGTGTATGGCGTTTTTATTCAAAATAAATCCACCTTCAGTACGCCTTTAATAGTTCCAAAAATACTAATGACTCTAAAGATAGGAATAGCATAGATAGTCGTGTGGCTGTTAATATTGTACATTTAAACATTCAAACTGTTAAAACTAAATTGTTAGAAATTGCTTCAATAAAAATATTGATGTTGTACCTATGCCTAACCAAACACTTTTTAAAATACTATGAAGTGACGAATTTTGTATTGCATAACTATAAACCTCTCTGATTTTTTGTCGGCAGACACACGGAGAAGTTGTAATACTTTGTAAATTTTTATAAGTTTTTATTATGAACGAATAAGTTCAAAAGTAAATATGTAAATAAAAATTATTATTAATTTTAAAATTAATAATAATTTTTAATTAGATATTTACTTTGTAAATTTATTCAAGATTTTTTTACCAAATAATGAGATAAATGACCTCTCTTTGAAACCTCATTATGAAATTGCGGCGGTTCAATCTCAATCTTTAGGTACTTTAATAGTGGCTATTTATCGTTTTCCAAGTGGTAATTTTGGAACCTTTTGGGATACCTACTATTAATACTTTATTAATGAAAGTTAAAAACACAGTATATTTTTAATACCACTGATGGAATGTTTGTCAAGTTTAATGATTTGGCATCCTTTTATTTATACGATGTAACAAGAAAATGGTATGTGTGTATATATATATATATATATATATATATATATATATATATATATATATATATATATATATATATATATATATATATATATATATATAATAATGCAGTCATTAATATGGAAACTTCGAAATTTTAATTTCTATGATAAGACCCGTTGATTTTTATTTTTTAATGCTCACATTTTGACTCATGGGAAACTTTTTTCTGGCCATATCTAAAAGAGCTATGACGTCGTCCCAATTTTTTTTTAAATAGTAACCTCATATTTGGATAGGCGGTGAAAGTCTAAAAATGCCGATGTGTAAAAGTATTGCACTGCAGTTAATAATTTCCAGCAAAAGTGGTATCAAAATTCAAAGATTCAAGTCTCAAAATTGCGCTATTCTTGCAACAGAATTACTATTATTACAACAAAACACATCGATAATCCTTAAAAACTAAACATTTAACCCAACAAAAATAACAAAACTACATTTAATTCAACAGAAGTAATAAAACAACATTTAATTCAGAAAAACGAACAAAATAATAATTTAAAGGAGATGTTCGAATTGTAGTCCACCAACTTCTTGACACAGAGCAAGCCTGTATTGGGACTTCTTCGGAATTTCCAGTACATACTTCTTATGTGTCAAAAGTTCATGGATTTCAAGTTCGTACACCTCCTTTAAATGTTGTTTTGTTATTTTTGTTGAAATGAATCTTCAGTTTTTAATGTTTATCGATGTGTTTTGTTGTAATAATAGAAATTGTGTTGCAAAAATAGCGCAATTTTGAATGTTGAATCTTTGAATTTTGATACCACTTTTTCTGGAAATTATCAACTGCAGTGCAATACTTTTACACATCGTCATTTTTAGAATTTCACCGCCTATCCAAATATGATGAAAACACATATGATCGCTATTTAAAAAAAGTTGACATGACGTCGTAGCTCTTTTTAATATGGCGAGAAAAAAGTTTCCGATGGGTCAACTGTGCGCATTAAAAAATAAAAATCGACGGGTCTTAGGATTTTTCGGAAAATTATCACAGAAATTAATATTTCCTATATATATATATATATATATATATATATATATATATATATATATATATATATATATATATATATGTGTGTGTGTGTGTACCGCCTGTTCCTTCATCAACGGGACTATTAAAACTTTTTGTTGATTCCTACTCGCCACCTTATTTTACAGAAAAGCAATAGAAAGAGAAAATCATTGCGCATCCAACGACATAACAACAAGATTTTTTGTACTCAGTAGGCCTAAGACAGCAAATTTCTGTTTTACTATTTACCTTTTCACCAGAAAAAATGTGATGTTTAGGCTTATGTCAAGGTTTAGTTTAGTTTAGTAAATGAATAATGATACTAACCAAGAAAGACTTTTTATAGTAACAGCCTTTTATAGCGGTGCTAGTTTACGAAAAGTTCGGGATTTGTGTGCCGTCAAGTTTAATACGAGATAAAAATTTGAAAACCATGTAAATATTTTGCTAGAATTAGAAAATTTTATTGGATAAATAAAATGTTCTAAAATAACAATCATATCATAGGAAATCGGCAAACAGTTTTCCTCACAGAAGATCGTGCTTTGGCGATGATAAACGCAGACCCAACATACACCTTGAGACAAATTTCTCTTGAAACTGATTTATGTAACTCGCAGGTATGGAAGATATTAAATAAATATAAATATCATGCCATGTTAACAAGAGATTTTTTGTGTTCACGAAGAAATCAGGAGCGAATTTTGTTATGAGATAAAGATCGCCGCTTTCTATTGCCCATCTGATCCACAGACGAGTGTAGATTTTTCCTAAATAATGAACCCAATGTTCAAAACATACGGCATTTGGCCCAGGAAAACCCTAGGTTTAATATTTCAACCAGAACTCACGAAATTAATAACTGGGCTGAGATTTTTAATAATAATATTATCCGTCATTTCAACTTCAATTTAGAAACTTATTTAAATCTTTTAGCATTGGAAGACGTTGCAAGGGAAAATCAGGAGATCTGCTGTCCTGCCGTTTTTGATTTAGGCGTTAAATATTTTTTAAATAATTCATTTCCAAATCATTGGATTGGTAAAGGTGGTCCTATAAATTAGCCAACCAAGATTTGACACCTTGCGACCTCTTCTTGCCACCCAGATATTAATTTCATGAGAGAAGCGCGTTAATTACTGCCAGGCAGTTAGCTAATATACGATATAGCTTTTACAGCAGACTAGGGTATTGCTTGCAAAACGGGGGGTTGTTTCAATATTTACGTTAATTAGTTTCTCGCAGTTTTTTCTGCATTTGTAATAAAAATCATCTGAAGCCTTTATTACTTACTACTGTATTGCTGTATTATAGAAATAATTGCCAAAAGCCTACGAATTGAATACACATGTTAATTGCCTATATATATATATATATATATATATATATATATATATATATATATATGTGTGTGTGTGTGTGTGTGTGTGTGTGTGTGTGTGTGTGTGTGTGTGTGTGTGTGTGTGGTGTGTGTGTGTGTGTGTGTGTGTGTGTGGTGTGGTGTGTGTCGTGTGCGTGTGGTGTGCGTGTGCTGTGTGCTGTGCGTGCGTGTGCGTGTGCGTGTGTGTGTGTGTGCGTGTGTGTGTGGTGTGTGTGTGCGTGTGGTGTGCGTGTGCGTGTGCGTGTGCGTGTGCGTGTGTTTTTCTTAAATTACTCCTACAATTTTTTAAGATATCTATTTGACAATTTTGATTATATTTCCGATGTTGAATATCTACAAGGTGATACATTTTGGGGGTTCAGGTTTACTTTCTGCCCCCTAAATGTTTCTTGGTTATGCCATTGATCCTCAGCGATCAATGTGTATTCCTCATTCGATTTAGAAACTTTGTTCTCTCTTGCATTTTTCCGAGAAATGCATTTCGAGATAGATGAAAAACTATGACAAGAAAAACGGACATTCTGTCTGCTACCCTCGGAAATGTATCACCGTAGATATTATGTATTTCTAATTTTTGTTGGCTCTTGAGTTTTCGGCGGATCATGCTTACTTTCCGAAATAAAAAATAAAAACAAATGTAATGCAAGTTCCTTAACGAAAACGCGCATTAAATTATTTAATTAAAGAATTCATTTTGATTTTTACGCAAAAGACGGTAAAAAATGTTTTTGATTTATTTTAATTTTTGTAGCGAACAGTATAAAAATAGGTAAATATTTTCTATTTACCATATAAGAGTATATTATGTGGAAGTTAAATAAATTACAAGTTTAATTGTAAACCATTAGTGAATTAAATAAAGCGCATACAACCAAATAAATTACATACAGTAATAGTGAAAACAGTTAAATTATTATAAGTACTTTTACTAGTTCACAAAAAAAAACAATTTAAATATTTGCAGGAATGACCAGTGTTTTATTTCCAAACATCACATGAACTGTTCAACGTCACCACCTCCAATATTCAATGTAAATATTAATTTAACAGCATCTCGCATCATTGTTATCTGTCGAATTGTGTGAAAAAATTAATCATAAATCAGTATTCCTATGCCAAGATGACTGATATGCATTTCATTGATGGACTGGCTGATTACAATTCAACAGTAGCTCCGCGCCTATACGGTGAACAATATCCTAACCCTAATGTTCCTGATAGAAGACTTTGCTAAAATATTCATTGACATCTGCGTGAAACAGACAAATTGATTCGAAATGGAGGATCAGGGAGACTAAGGACAAGATGAACACGAAAGCTAGAAGAGAATGTGTTGAACAGGATTAAGGAAAATTCGCGAACCTCAACCAGAAGAGTTGCAGATGCTCTTACACGTGAGTAATGGAACTGTTTAGCACATTCTTAGAGCAAATTTGTTGTGCCCATATAACATCCAACGCATTCAAGAACTGCTTCCTGCTGATTTTCCACTTCGTGTTGCATTCTGAGAATGGCTTTTGCAGAAATTGATTGACATCCCTCAACTATTGTGTTTGATTCTTCTTACCGACGAACGAGTATTTCTCGAAATGCTATAAGAAATTTTCACAACAACCACTGACAAAAATCTACACGAGATATGTCGACTTCGTTTCCAGTATCAATTCTCGTTGAACGTTGCAGTTGTGGATGACTGCCTGATTAGTTCAGTATTTCTACCAGGAAGGCTGACCGGAGAGGTACGTTGTAACTTTTTTTGCAAAATACGCTTCCTGACTTTCTTGAAGATGCACCATTAGCAATACGACATAAGATGTGGTTTATGCATGATGGTATACCACCACATTTTAGTATGGTGGCCCGAGAGTTTTTAATAGCAGCACACGGAAATCGCTGGATTGTCCGAGGTGGACATGATTTTTGGCCTGCACGATTGCCGGACCTAAACCCGTTGGTTTTTTTTTCATATGAGGCCATCTGATGTCGTTGGTGTACGCAAGTCCTGTTGAAAGTGAGGAGTATTTAAGAAATCCTGGGTGTAACACAATACGAAAGGACCCTAGTATTTTTGAGATAGTTTAAATGTTTTCAACTATTACTGTATGTAATTTATTTGCTTGTATGCGCTGTATTTAATTCTCTAATATTTTACAATTATTACAATTTATTTAACTCCCACGATTGTTGCACATATTCTCATAAGGTAAATAGAAAATGCTTACCTATTTTTTACTGTTCGGTACACGAATTAAAATGAATCAAAGACAATTTTTTGCGTCTTTCCGCGTAAAAAACAAAATTAATTCTTTAATTAAATATTTAATGCGCGTTTTTGTGAAGGTACTTACATTACATTGGATTTTATTTTTTATTTCGGAAAGTAAGCATATTTCGCCGAAAACTCAAGAGCCAACAAAAATTACTAATACACAATATCTACGGGGTGATACATTTTCGATGGTAGGAGACAGAATGTCCGTTTTTTTATCACAGTTTCGCATTCTCGAAATCTATGCATTTCTCGGAAAAATGCAAGAGACAACAAAGTTTCTAAATCGAATGAGGAGCACACGTCCTTAGTCGCTGAAGATCGATGGCGTAACCAAAAAACATTTGGGGGGCAGAAAGTGTACCTGACCCCCCCAAAACGTATCACCCTGTAGATATTAAATATCGGTAACATAAACAAAATATTGATCTCCTAAATAGTAGTAACCGTTCCAAATGTCAAATCGATATCTTAAAAATTGTAGGAGTAATTTAACAAAAACTAGAAAAATAATGAAACTATCTTCTAAACGAACTGTTTCCGAATCAATATTTACAGGAACTTTATTTCTTAACATGACCTCAGAAATCACCCTCTTGAATATTTTTTTCTTTTTAAACACTCTAATATATATATATATATATATATATATATATATATATATATATATATATATATATATATATATATATATATGGTAGACTAAGTCTGAAATAATGGCTGTAAAATTTAGACTATTTACTTTTGCACAATTACTGGTGGGATAATGAAATATACAGGGTGATCCATCTAAGAATCTAAAAATAATGATGTCACAGTCAACTTTTTTAAATGACCACTCCCAATTTTTATTGATATTTTAATAGCCAGTGCGAATATAAAATCCTTATCCCCAAATCGCTTTAAGCAAGTATTACGCCACGGCGATATAAGTTTATTTCACTCGGTTTACTAAACATAATTTTTTATCAGTTAGAAATTATTTATTTACTTTAAGCTTATTGCTGCAGTATGTTCATCGCTAGTTATGCTTTATTCATGTAAGAATTTTGTCAGGTTAAGTGTAAGAGCAGAAGTTATTAGTTATTATAACTTCTGAACTGCGCCCAATTGATACGGAAGTTTAATTTGTATTTTTATAGATATTAATGATGAGTACTCTAATTAAGTTTGTTTGTGTGTTGGTATAGAACTGTACTTTCGTTTTCAATAAAAGCCATTATTATTGTTATTAAAATTTTTTTAGCTAATTACACTACAATAAATATTCAAAGTGTTGACCATGAGGTTCCAGACATTTGTTTATGCCACGCCGAATTGCATCATACTTAGAACTTCTAATTCCTTCTCGCTCGCTGCATGCAATTTTTGTTAGTTGTTAGAGGCGTAGAATAAACAAGATCCTTAATTCTACCCCAAACGTGATAAACCATACGCGCTAAATCAGGGGATCTTGCGGGCCATAGTTGGGAACGTGTGTCGGCAAACCCCATAGAAATCAATTAATTGTTCATAACCATAAGTATAACATACCTGGTAAGTTGAAATCGTTAAATTCGATTATGTTATTGATTAACTCCAGATGGGCTGAAATCGGTTTTCTCTAACCACATGTGAATTTCGATCGTTCCAATAATGGCTGATTGTACATCCCATTTAATTTAAGCTTCGATCCATCCAGCATACATGATTTTCAAGGGTAACATACCAAGACCTTGATAAATAGTCGGCTATTTTTGTGGTATCTAAATTTCGAGAATATTGTAGTATCAATTGGATGAGATGTAATTTTGACATTAATAATTTGATTAAAGCCCGAGAGCTTTAGCTCGAGGGCTTTAAGATTATTAATGGGAAAATTATATCGAATCAAACTATAAAATATTAGACAGATCTAGCAACCTTTATCCAGGGAAATAATTGGAGTAAATTCTTGACCCTCTCGTATTTTAATCAATATTTCCTCGCAAAAATTCACTGTTCTTGCAAAATCAATGTCGTTTCGAGGAACATTGGATCATGATTAATCCTGTTTTGTAGTAAATAACGGAACTGTGCATATTGTCTAACTGCAGCACGTGAATTATGCTTATGCATAAACACAAATCAAGTCACTATTTGTGAACGGATTACTTTAGGAACTTTTTACAAAAAGATATTTACATAAATGCATACATACCTATATATAGGGTATAACTTTTTTAATTCCACGAAAACCATATCTCAGAAATCAATTTATGTTTATAAATAAAATGTTCAGCACTTATCTTTTGAAATGAAACCTTCTCATTTAAAATATTTTCAATTGTATATCACTTCCGTTATACCGGAAATAGCTACCAACAACGTAATTACACCCTGTATATTATTAAATTTTTGAGTTTCTTATTAGATTTTAATGTAACTATGTTTCGATTGTCAACAGTTTTTGAGACATTCCTATTTTTGTGTAAAATTTTACCCTACAGCATTGCAGTCGATCTTCAAATTCTCGACTGACATTTCTTAACATTTCTACATTAATACTCTGGAATGCTTCTCGTATTCTATTCTTCATATCATTCTGTGTGATTGGATGTATTTGATACACACGGTTTTTCACATAACCCCACTTGAAGAAGTCAATTTTACTTAACTCTGGTGAACCAGCTGACCATGCAATGGATTCTCCTCTTCCACCCATCGTCCAGGAAAATTGGTATTAAGGTGATTATGAATTAATCTAGTGTGATGTACCGGAGCTCCATCGTGTAACAACCACATTCTTTGACGAATGTTAAGAGGAACGTTTGCCAATAGTAATGGTGAATAATTTTCTAAAAAGTCCAAATACACCTGACCATTCACTGTTCCATCGAAAAAATGTGATCCAATTACGTGATCTCCAACTATACCACCCCAAACATTTAAAGACCTAGTTTGACTATGAGTTGCTATAAGATGGGGATTACTTGTCGAATAGTAATGGAAATTGTGTCTATTCACAGTTCCATTTTCATGAAACGTCTGCAAAGAGGACAAAACCAAAGAAATCCGCCTGATTGTGGATTTGTTGTTGAGCCCATTCACAAAAAGCAACCCTTCTGGGATCGTCATCTTCGAGTAACTCTTGATGCAACTGGATATGATATGGATACGGGATGGGGGCGTTTCACCCCCGCCGTTTCACCCCCGCCATTTCGCCCCCGCCTTTCGCCCCCACCGTTTCGCCCCCGGCCGTTTCGCCCCTAAATGGTACTTCTACAAAAATTGAAAAAATTATGAGCAAAATCTTTGTTGTCGTTTTCTGAATGTGGGTTTGAGAAAACAATAAACAAGTAGGAAAAAATGAAGAAATAATTGTGTATAAAATAATATTTAATATAATTAATATAATATTATAATATATTAATATAATTTGGTTTTGTAAAATTAATTTAAAATTCTAAGTTTAAACTCTAATTGTTTTTCACTGACGCGACGTTATAATCCGGATTATATATTAAACGTTATTAGAAATGATCTTTCTAAGAATTTATGGATAAGTTCGTTAAATGTTTGTACCTACTTCAATTAGGTAGGTAATCTGGGTTAACCATTATTAATGCTAATTATCATTTATCTTTCTAAGGAATAAAGAATATTGTTGAAAGTTATGACAGAATAGATATTAATGTTTATTTGTTAGGCATTGCCCATAATTTTGAATTTTAATATTTTATGTATTAGGTACTTGTTATTTAATAAATATTAATCTCAAAATTTTCTATTATTTTCGAAGAAAAAGGTCCCGGGGGCGAAACGTCCCGGGAGCGAAACGTCCCGGGGGTGAAGCGTCCAGAGGCGAAACGGTGGGGGCGAAACGGTGGGGGCGAAACGGTGGGGGCGAAACGGTGGGGGTGAAACGGTGGGAGCGAAATGTCACATAACCTATGGATACATCTTATTTTTACGCAATATACTTCTGACGGACCTGTCACTAATATCATGCTGGCGCAAGATTTCACGCGTACTAACATGTGGATTATACGTAACTTCAAGCATCACGTTAAATTTATTTTCCTCGTTAAGTACAGGTTTTGTCCTTTCCTTTTTTTTCATAAACTACTAAATCCGTACGATTAAAACGATCTACGAACTTTTCCAACGTTATTTTATCGGGTTGTCTTCGTGCGGGATATCTCTCTTTGTAAATTCTTTGTGCTAATAAACAATTTTCTCCCAGTACCCATATCATGTCTGTTAATTCTTCAACAGGAAAGTTCATTTCAAACAGTATTTAAGTGTTTACAAATTAATGAACACTACACAATCTCAATGAAGTTTGTTAAATGACAAGCTACTAATTATGACTGAATAATATCTATCTGTCATTTGTTCACGGCTAACTTGTTATAATAGAAATTGTTAAAAAAATCTCTTTCTGTTATTAAACTAGAATATAATTCATATGTCACATGGTACATTTTTGATTACTTTCATTGGTTAAAATACAAAAACAAAATCGCCGAATAGGCTATCAAATCGGTGATAATTTTATCACCGCATGCTGACTGTCATGATTTTAATGAATAAAATAGTTTACTGTCAAACTGACGAAAAGTTTCAAAGAAATAAATAATTGTATTGATTATCTTGCAACTGTAATATTTAGTATCAAAGTGACAGATCGTTTAAAATTGTAAACTTTAAAAATATATTTTCTATTAACGTTCCTTATACTCTCTTACCAAATATAACACGTGTTATGATTAATAATCGATGATACCACTCGTTAAAACCTGTAGAAAATTCAATTTTCATCGGTTTTAAGTCGAGCTGTCACCGATGATAATCATAACACTAGTTACATTATCCCCGAAAATATCTCAGAAATTAACGATTTTAGTTATAGGGAATGTTTAATAAAATTGAAAGAACATAAAATCCATTTTCACTTCATTTGAAAAACTTGACAAAATCATGTATTCGAGTTTTGGCTCGCTCTATATTCCATTGGTGCAATAATAAAGAAATAACACTTTCTCGTAACACTGTACCAATGTCAAAAGGTTATGCTTGAAAAACATTATTGTTAAGTTGTTCTGCCTAGGGTATACAGGACGTTGAAGCGCGAATGATTTTCGTGTACAATTAACCATAATTTTTCACGTAATGAAACCCTACACTGGAAGTATGGGGGAGATGACCTTAATCTAAATTTGAAATAATATATAGGGTGTCCCATTTACAAAAAAAAGTATGTTTGGTTCACCTTGGTAATATGTAACACCCTTTAAATACGAAAATAATTTTATAATGTGAAGTTTGAAGTTCCCTATAATTTTTGTAAATATCTTTTTTTTTATATCTTCTTGAATAACGGATATATCGTGCTTCGACGCACCCGCATCCTGTATATATATATATATATATATATATATATATATATATAATCAAACGAACAATACTTTAATTAATTAAAAATTTAAATTTAAAAAACGACAAAACTTTTTAATTACTAAGTATCTAATAAAATTTAGAAAATGAACAATACTAGCGTCCAAATAAATGCCTGATTTTTCACTGTATTCTTCGGAACACTCTTTTCAATATTCCTATCAATGGTTTCTCACGAAATTTTACGAAATCGTTTATTTTTACAATAAACTTAACTAAAATATTTTAACGTGGCTGTCAGTTTTTTTGTTCATGAAAAGAATAGCTCTGTTACTGTGAGTAGAACAGAGGCACTTGCTGCCATCTTTAATTTTTGTGACCTGGGGGACACCTTGGCCCTCATTTTTTATATGCCCACGTGGGGATCGTATTTTCACCCCTTTTTTTATGGTTTATTTTTGGGGGGCCATTTTCAACCCTTGATGAATTTTCACCCTAATTAGAGCCTATTTGGTTGTGTTAAGAACTTTTTTGTTAGTTCACTCCTTTTTTATGACTTCTTTTCGGGGGCTATTTTTAGCCCCTTGATGGATTTTTCACCGTAATTAAGACCCTTTTGGTTGTATTAAGAGCCTTTTTTGCAGTTCAGCGCCTGGAATGTAGGCAAATGCGTGCGCATGCAGTGTTTTGAGTGAAAAAAGATTGAATCTGTTATTAATTAGGGTTGTTTTTATCAAAAGAGATTACATAATTATTATTACATTTCTTTTAATCCCATCTACAGATTGTGACCTTGGTCAGCTTGGTATTATAAATAAATAAATAACAGTCTTCAAAGTGTGTTTTTATATTGTGTATACACAAAAATTGCTTTAAATAAACGAGTACTTAATTAAGTAAACAATCAATTAAGTATCACCAAACTATCACTATCACTATTAAATGGTTGCGCATATGTATTAATGGTTACACACATATAAATTATTATAAGTTCAAAGGTAAACATGTAATTAAAAATTATTATTAATTTTATTAAATACATAGATAAAAACCTATGACATATGACCTATAACCTGTACTTTGCTAGAGTACCGCGCTAACCAACTCCACCATCAAGGTTCAAAGCCCCAATCAATGTAAATTTTGTCTTTATGTATGTAGAACTGATGTAAATTCTAAATTATATTTATGTAGAACTGATGTAAATTCTAAATATAATTTAGAATTTACATCATTATACAAAAAATTACATCGATGACTTGAACTTGATAGCACTGTTACCGGTAACATAAATACGTTATGTTTTTAACATATATATATATATATATATATATATATATATATATATATATATATATATATATATATATATTGTTCACTTTCATTCTAATAGCGTTGTAAATTAAAAGTAAAAATATTGAAAGGTTGACTGTTAAATTATATGTTTCTAATCACATTTCGCATTAACTGCAAGCTTTTTAAAGGCGTCTTTGTCTTGTACTATTCATGCACAGGTGATATATCGAAAATATTTATCGAGTAGCATAACAGACTTCTGTAAATGCATCAGGCAATTAAGAAAAAAACTGTCAAGTTTTTTTTTAAAATAAAACTATTTGTGAATAGGTGTTTTAAAAAACGAACGGTGCATGGGATAAATTTTTTTTTTTTTTTGAGTTAACCTTGATTTTTTTAATATCTGAATAAGGACATCGAGATTGTAACCTTTAACATTATACATATAAATGAGTAATTAAAGTTACATAATTAGTTTTGCTTTACAAATCATGCTTTTAAATGTAATTCTGCGTCGGATGTTTTTTATATAACGATTTTACCTTGAGAAAAGCCACCTTCATATAGGTAAAATTTTGCGACGCGAGGCTTTCGGCGAAGGCTGTTTCGGCGACCCATTCCAACCCTCCCCAAGCATAACCGAGATTGTAAGACAGCTGTAGGGTCTCGGAGCTTGTCCTCGGGTCTGCTCCCCTTGTGATCGGAACTTGTTCGTGGGCCTTCGTGTACTGTCGTGGGACCCTTGGCGAAAAATTTGAATTTTTATTATAATCATCTAGTTGTGTATGGACTAATGAATATTTTCTGTAATAAAGGTAGCACCACCTAACGTTATATTTCTAGGACTAATCAGGGTTTTGTTTGTGGCACTAACTAGTGGTATATTTTAAACTAGCGAATGTTTTCTGTAATAGAGGCGGCGCCGCCTAGCGGTATAGTTCTAGGACTAATTAGAGTTGTTTGTGATGCCATCTAGTAGTGTAAAGACTAACGAATGTTTTTTGTAATAGAGATTGATCGTGTCTGTCTCTCCCTCATCTCTCTCTCGTCTCTTTCTCAAACAAACTAATCAATGAATCAAATCAAATCAAATTAATCAAATCAATTAAGCAGATCAAATCACTTTCGATCAAATCGAACAATCAGATCAATCTCAATCAACAAAATCAATCTCAATCAATCAAATCATAATTCAAAGGGATTATCGCCGTAATCCTAACGAAGTTGCATTGCTGCATAGGAATTGATTATACATGAGGGAAATATTCATAGTAATCGTAGGCGTAGGGTGAAGGTAACCATGTAATTTTAGTAACAACTATTGTTCTATGAGACCACGGAACGACAAGCAAATGCTTATAATGTTGATTTAGCGGAAAAAGTCCTGAAGTCATTTCAGATATAAAATTGATGTGTATTTAAAAAAGTAGTAATTCAGATGTTACAAAGAAAAATTTTGCTTCGGAGACAAACTCGTTGAAAGAGGAATGTTCAATAATCCATTATGCAATAAATAGTGAGTTGGATTATATCTTAAATTAATTTGGGTCGTTTAATTAATATTAAACATACAAAGGTACAAGCATGTGTCTTTCAATTAACTACATTGTTGTAAGATCTTTCATCAGAATTTTAAGTTTACTTGTTACCGCTAGATGGCGTATAATTTAAGGTAGAATTTATATGCTTAATTATAAATAATTATGTAAATTTCAATGTAGAAATAAGTAAATAAAGACACACCACAAACTTTATTATAAAATCATAAAAGTAAAAGTAAAATATAGCGTGTCACAACTACTAAACTGAACGCTTTCATGGTTAACATATCTATACCACTGACAACGATAACTGTAATTATTATTTAACCGTATGAATTGCGTATAATTTATCTTGAAATAGACGATTTATAAACCCAAAAGTTAAATATTTGTAATTATGAGTTAAAATCGTGAAAGTTTACATGTTCATATTAAAATAAGATGTTGCTGTAAATCCAAACAAAAATTACCAAAAAAATAGACATTAAAATTTAAAAATCAATACGTATCGTCAACATACAGGTATCATAAAAGAATTTGTATACACTTAGGTCATTAAAATTATTATGTAATTATATTCAATTTTCCTTGGCAGTGTTTAGTTCAAAGTTTTTCCGGTTCAGAGGAATTAATTATTAACTAACTGCTTGACTACAAGTAACGAAAATAAACAAATTAATTTCCTTTTCTTGAAAACTATGAATTTTAGATAGTTATAATATAACCTTGCATCGTTGTATAATTTTTGGTTTTTAAAAATTTATTTCATATACCTTTATGTATTAACTGTTTATAAAAGCAAAATATATATGTGCGAAATACTAATTAAGCCAAATTTTAAGTCAATAAATGACAGTAATTAAGAATGCTCATATTTATTCAAAATCTTTGTTATTTAGATAAGCTAGCTAAACATTCAAAAAATATGTGAAAAACGAGATCAAAAATAAAAAATTTCATGAAGTAAACAAAATAAAAACAGGAAAGAGGTACTTTAAATATTAGGTCAAAATAAAACTTTTTAGTCAATTAAAAATATTCCTTTATTTAACAATAGCTTGTGTGATTTGCTCAATGAACAAATGTTTTACGAAATTGTGTCATCAAGTTACGTTTACTTTGGCATTAATTTGAGAATATTCAATGTAATAAAAAAAGTCCCACAAAACTATACACGTTAATTGTTTACGAAGATTATTTCTGAATGGAATATTATTTTAATTATCAACCAAGTAAATACCCAATATCTGGCGTAAATAAATTTAATTTAAAAATATTAAAAAGTTTCAAAACGCCGTATCTTTGCAATGAATTGACTTAGCTGACTTTCAATACAAGTATAAATTGCAATTGCGTGCATGTATAGCCATTAAACTGATCTAAAAATTATTGGTACGCATCTGCGCTTAAACTGCTTTATGGAAAATATCACTAAGTCAACAATAACTTACGTAAACACTGTATTTAATGATCTTATCTAAAACGCGAAATATCACATTATCATATTAGATAAACCCAGAGGCGCATTTAGAAATTAGGTATGTCTCTAAATTGTTCATTTATTTGACTAAGATTGTATACCTAATTATGTGCATAATCTTAAATTTTTGACGAAGAATTTTTATACTGAATTATAATAACAAAACATTCTTGTCATATTTTGCGCAGAAGTGTCTACTCTCATAGGTTACCTGACAGCAATAACATTTAAAACAGCACGTTAAACTGATTAAAATCTATAAATAGGGACGTTATAGTAAGTCTAAATACCAATCGTTACATCACGACAATTAACTAAACCAACGAGGTTTTAAAAATCAATAAAATCTTATATGTTACGTTATTTACCTGTTTACAGAAAATCCATGTACTAAAATGTAGCATACTCCAGAGACGATTCCAGCTATAATCCCAATTCCTAAACTGGAAGTTACGGCAACAGTTAATGATTCAGGTGGCATTTTAGTCACTTGACTTTAAACTAACACAAACAAATAACAATTTTTACATTATTTTGGCACATTTTTACTTATAATGTATTATTGCTTCACTAAACAACTAAATACGGTGATCATTAATAAATTAAGGTAAAAGATGAAAGCAATCAATCGTGCGTATACTTTCACACGGAGAAGATTCCGTAGATAGTCTAACAAGATCACGCGGCTTCGACTAAATCGTCATCGTAGTAATATGACTACACCTGTGAAACTGACGTCTTTCGACCTTGCGAAGGTAAACATTTAATTAGAAATTATGCCGATAAAAAACTTTGCATTAGAAGAAAGTACTAATAAGAACATTATTAACATATAGATATATCATTACATATTTCCTGTTTTAAAATAATAATGTAATGGTATAATTTTGGCAATGTCTATTTATAGGCAAATAAGACATCTTATGCCTAATGACCATAACATTGAGACAACTAGGTTACTATTGGGAATAGAGAGGTGCTAATTTCTTTCTAACTTACAACTAAAGCTATATTTATAAAAAATGATTTAAATTTATTTTTAATACCTACCTACTAAATAAAAATTACAAATAATTAATTACTCTTACATCTGCCATTATAAGATTTATCTAACATAATACTGAAAATGCCCTTAACAACTCAATTTAAAAACTTGATTGATTTATATTCATTTAAAAGACGGCATGCTTCTATGAGTTATACAAGTATTGCTTTCTGATTATAACGGTAATTACTAGTTAGTAAAGTATACTGTTGTGCTAGATCTATTTCACAAAGATCATATTGTTATACTGAAACATGCTACAATCTAGTATAGCTTAGTAATGGAAAATTATCAAATGACAAATTAATCTTACATACAAATAGAGCAAACTAAATTAATGTACTTATTATTATACTAGTGTATTTTTATTTATTTTTATGAAAATTTTATTGTGTCGATAACAATAACAAATTAATTATCGTCCTTAGTAAATGTAAATAGTTTTAAAAAATTAATTAGGGGAGGTATACCTGAGACGGCATACTTTTTTAACATAGGCTGTATATTTTTAAAAAATATACAAAGGGTTTTGGGGTCATTGTGATAGGAAGTACAAAATGTCATCTCAATATATGTATTTTCAAAACTTAAGTGGTATCACTTCCAACATAGCTATTATTACTTAAGACAAACCTTACGGGTGCCATCTCGCCCATACACTTATCGATAGAAGGCATAGATATATTTTAGACTTTACAAATATCGCAAACCAAAGTTTAAAATTTTTTTTCTGCACCAGCCCCTTTCTGCGTGGCACCACTGAGTACACTCTTGGCATTGCACCAACAATTCATTTGAACGGGAACGAGGATATAAGTCATTGCAGTATATACAGAATAAATCATTATCATCGTCAGCAAAAGGATCTTCTTCGCTACTCTCCTCTGTATCTTCATTTCCTACAACAGTGTATTCCTGAACCACTCAGATCTTCTCATAGGTTTCTCAGCCTGTTCACTTTTATGACGTACATTTCGTTCTTCAGTAAAAACGCATTTCTTAGCAGCGTTTGCAGATTTCCTCAAAGTGTCTACAGCTTTTTCTGCGACTTGATTTTTTACTGTTTGTATTTCGGGTGTACTATTCAAAAATTCATACTTTCCATTTCTTTTGTTGACTTTTCGAGAAGTTTGTGTAATAACTGGCAAAGGTAACATATCTTCAACTGAAATGTTAAGGCTTCTTTCTTCAGAACCAATGTTATCATTAGAAAGTTCTTGAACGGATGTTCCAGCTCCTACTTCTCTTACAGTTTCTTTCTATGCAGTTGCTCCAGATTGGTCACCAAGGAATTGTTTAGAAGTTGATAAGCTAGGTGTAACGCCTTCATCTTCGGTCACATTTAAGGTAGGTTCTCCTGTATCAGGTACATTAGTGACCTCTGCAAGAGCAAACAAATGGTCTGGGAATATATTTGGATTATACCGGAATATTCCCGTAGTAGAAAAACCGTTTTGTGCATTTTTAACAGTTGCCGCTTTAACATAAGCTTCCTTAAATATGTTACTAACCTGGAAATGAGTGATAGTTCGCCCCGGATAGATTCTTAACCAGTTGTTCAATTCCTGATTGTAATATGTGGTTAGTGGTCCATAGAAGCTGACATCAAGTGGTTGTACCCTGTGCGTACAATGTGGTGGAAAGCAAAACATCACCACACCAGACTCCTTAGCGCAAAACAATACATCCAGGTTCTTGTGGCTGCTGTGGCCGTCCAAGGGAAGCAACACTTTATTCTCCAAAGTTGGTTTTGCAAATTTGATGTGCTTCATCCACTTCAAAAAAATGTCTATTAATCCATCCATTCTCTTGTGTGAAGCCAATCGAACCTTTTGGGGCACCATCCATTAATTCATGCTTCATATTTTTCCTTGGAAAAATAATAGCCGGTGGTACGAATGTTCCTATGGCATTCATGCAGCACGCAACTGTAAAATGTTGTCCCCGTCCAGCACTAGTCAGGATCCCTACTTGCTTCTGCCCCTTTGTAGCGAAAATTTTACTATTTCGAGAGGGCACGGTAGAGAAGCCAGATTCGTCGACGTTCCATATATTATTTGGCTCAAATTTATATATGTCTAATACTTCCGCTAACTTTTCGAAGTATTTTTTAATTTGTTCTCTGTTGAAAGCACTCGCCCTTGCAGCAGATGTAGATTCAGGAGTTCTAAGTGATATAGTGGGGGTTCGTTGCCTAAATCCCCTTAATCAATCCCAACTGGCCATTTTATTAGAGGTAGAAAATCTGTGAAGTATTTTCTTAGCCTCCGAAATCTGGTAAGCTAAGATCCTGACGTCTCTTGCAGTTAAACCGAAAAATCTAGATTCTAAATTTTTTAAGTGTTGAACTATTTATTTTTCCAAATCTTCATTGAACGTCATTTTATGCCCCATGTAATATTTCATCCAACCTTCAACTTTAGCAGTATGACGCCTAAGTGTGGCGAAAGGAACGTTGAACGTTTTTGATGCTAGCAGCCAGCCCATTCTCTTTTCACGAACCGCCATTATGGCTTGTTTCACACTACCCTTGTCCCAAGAATGAATGGATGATTTTCTTTTATAACGCCCCATATCTAAAACAAAACAGGGTCTTATAAAACTATGATCTAGTTAGGTCCTACTTATGGGTGAGACCCAACATTGTTGTATTCCGCCTCATCCGAAAGAACATGTTATCCTTATTTTAGTTACACAAAAACATAACGCTATTATAAGACAAAATAAATAAACTAAACACAATTTGAAACTTACCTTATATTAACTTGATTGACAAGATTTTCACAGATATATATATATATATATATATATATATATATATATCGCATAAATGAATATTCACGAGCTCTCACTACTGGCAAATACACACAGACTGTGACTGAGACACCTTACCGTTACGAGATTTTCGCAAACTGCGGCGCATGTGTCACTTTATGGGCTGGGGATTTTAAAGTCGCCAAATTTGAAAGGAATTCAGAAATCCTAGCAGTATGCCATCTCACCAACAATGCCGCCTCAGACTTACTTCCCCTAAAATGTCAAATAAATATATGAAATATTTTTTTCTCCAAGAAATATACAATCAGTCACTGTTAAGGACTATAATTACATCGCATATGTGCACTTAACCTAGAACTTAAACTATAGTAGTGTATGTCATGGTGAGAAATGCCCCAGTTGGCACTCTCTAGAATTACTTAAATAGTTGAACAATAGTTTTACTGTATTTATATAAAACGCGTTGGTGAACTATTTCGTTTAAACCTTTTTATGCGGTGCTGTTCTTCGTCTTCTTCGTCAAACAGTGTAATTGCTAGTTGATTGGGTTGAATAGCAATCTTTTCTCTGCATTTTCTGCTATACTTGGTGATTTCCTCTCGTAATGTGCGTAAATCCAGGTCATTATGCATCACCGTCTTTGGGACAGGCCAGGTTGCATTGACTACTGCACGTATAACTTTATTTTGAAATATTTGCAATATCTCTATATTGGAATTTCTAGCGGAGCCCTACAATGGTATGCCATATGTCCAGATAGGCTTGAGTATTGTTTTATATAACAGGAATTTGTTTTCGTGTGGGAGCTCTGAGTTCCTACCAAATACCTAGTACATTTGACGACATTTGATGCCTAACTGTTTTCGCTGGGCATGTGTTCATATTTTGTTTCAATGGCTTTTATTTTCCATCGTTCTAACCAGCCTTCAAACTGGTTCAAATATGTTTGTAAATTGCGTGAAACAACAACGGGATCAAGGTGTGACGCTAGAATTGCGGTATCATCATCGTAGGTGGCGATAATGGTTTGTCTGGCCACAGGTATGTCTGCTGTATATAGGGAGTATAATATGGACCCCAGTACACTTCCTTGCGGGACTCCCGAGTGGATTTGATATAGTTGTGTGTAGGAGTCTTGGTATTTAACTAGATAGGTCCTATCAGTAAGGTAGCATCTCAGTAGCGAATACATATTGGATACGGAAAAGTGTTTTTTAGTTTAGAGTAGTCCGATGTGCCACACTTTGTTGAATGCTTTGCTTATGTCCACACAGACAGCTGAACAGTAGCGTTTGTATTCCAAGTCGCTATTCATTTGATTTACTATACGATGGATTTGTTTCAAATACCGTGGGCCTTTCGGAATCCGAATTTATGCAAGGGTATCGATTATTGTTCGGAAATTATTGGGTTTATTCGCTTTAATAGAATTTTTTCAAAAACTTTTGGTAGTACTGGGAGCAAGCTAATTGGCCTGTAGGAAGTTACAACACTTGGGAATTTTCCTGGTTTCAGAATCATAGCTATCTGTACTACTTTCCACTGATGGGGGAAGTATTCTAATCTTAGCATGGCATTGAAGACATAAGTTATAATGTTAAATCCTTTTTGTGTCAGATCTTTGAGAACTTTACCAGTTATTAGGTCATATCCCGGTGCCTCTTTGAAATGGAATGGTATATTCTTTATTCCACTTTGAGTTGATTTGTTTTTGTTATTGGCCTGCCACACTGCATTTTGGATAGCTGTGGTGACTGTCTCTATGGCTACTTCGATATAACTTTCGGTTTTTAAGCGCATATCTAATAGTTCATCTAGATTTTTTCTAAATAAGCTCCAGTTTGTTTTATTCTAGAGAGAGATGGTTTTTTTAGTTTCCCAATTACATGGGTATATATAGTCACTAGAACTGGTGTTCCAAAAATGCTTCAGTTACAAGTGTTTTTATGTTAAGTCCTTTCGTGATGAAAAATCTGGAACACTGGAACTGTGGCAGGATCTGGAACAAACAAAATACACCCACGTACCACACAAAATTAAAAAACACCGTACGCGTTTCGATAGCTACGCTATCACCGTGAGCGGTCGACCGCTGATGATAGCGTAGGTATCGAAACGCGTTCGATGTTTTTTAATTTTGAGTGGTATGTGGGCGTATTTTGTTTGTTCCTCGTGATGCAGAATTCTAGTAGATCTGGTAATTTATTGAGATCGGTCGGTCAATAAGTAGGTTGTCTTATTATTAAATACCTTAAGTTGTTGGTTGTAATAGTTTTTAACAGTTCACGTCCTTTAGTCGTAGTATTTCTGCATTCCCAACTGGTATGTTTTGAACTGTAGTCCTCGTCTACTAGAAATCTGTTTCCTAACGTCTTAAAGAAGTTGTCAAAATCGATTGTGTTTATGCTTGGGCGGACAATACATCCCTGACAGAGTAATCTACCCCGTGTTGTCTTTGATAGAAACACTGGTGGCTTGGATGTTTTCAAGTCTGTACTCAGCTCTTTCGTAATGTTTAATTGTTTGTTTAATGATTATTCCTGTGCTCCAGTGAGCCGTATCGTCCGGATGATTTGTGGTATATACGATATAATTAGATATTTTTATAAAACTTCTACGTAAAATTGGTTTCTGATATTAAAAGTATGTCTACATGAAGTTTGTTATCAACGCTTGTACTTCCTGTGTATGTTGACACAATCCGTTGGCGTTCCACACTGCCAATTTTATTAGTGGAGCCATTATTTGGATTTATTAACAAGTATTGTGGTGAGATTTATGAGTGTACTCATTTGGGACATTAAGGTTTTCATCATTTGGTTAAGTTCTGACATATCATTTAAGGGTTGTACCTAGATTGTAGTGGCAGGTGGGTTTTCTAGAGATGCATTCGGGTTGTGACGATCTTGCAGTGTTTGTGTATAAGTTACTCCTGGTTGAAGAAATCGTATTGGTGTTATTCGTGGTCTGAGGGCTGGAAAGAATTTCTACTGTTTATGTCCCTTTGTAATTATCCGGGTGTTGTTGATTACAGTTTACACACCTGACGTCGGAATCCTTCGTTTTCCTGGGGCATTCGCTTGTGAAGTGTTGGGCTGTATATTTTACGCATCTTGGACTATTTATACAAAAAAAGTTTCGTATTACCAAAACTTTGACAGCGCTTACATTGAGGGATTTCTCTTTTAGCGTGTGGTGTAACAACTCTTTTATGTGTTGTATAAAATATACCTCAATTTAGGATCTTTCCTACCTTTAGTTCTAAGTACAAGAAAATTTTAATTATTTTACAATATTGGTATGAGGTAGGCAACTTAATTTGCATATCTTCTTAGTTCGTAAAGATTTATAATCCTGCTTTCAATTGTATTTATTTCTTATCTGATACATAACGCGTCTGCGTTAACTTATTCTGCTGATATCTTGTACGCATGACCGCTCCATCTACGTCAAAATCCTCCATTTTTCACTTCCTGTTTAATGTCGAAGCATGAAGCTGCTTCTTTTTGATTTTACCTAAATTTATGTGAAAACGCCATCAATTTGGTGGTAAGAGATATTTTTAATACATTTACATAAAATTTAAAGCATTTTGTTCTTTTTAGGCGTTTTCCTTACGGGTTTTTTTTTCCTTTACGTTTTAATAACGTTTTACTTTAATTACACGTATATCATTACTTCAATTTACAACGTAATTGCATCTTAAGTACGCATTTGAATTTATGGTTGTGTACATTTTTTCGTTTAATGATTGCAATTTTTTGGTAAATGGATTGCAATAAGAAGTAGATTTAAAAATTTTAAGAAGAAATACGGATTTTTTTAAAGATAATTCAGTTTGGGGTGTGGCTGATAACATTATGTCAAGATTGCACCATGTTGACGTAAGAATGACTTCATCCTGTTAACCTCTCCGTATTCATATTTAGATACCAGTGGTTGTCAAAAGAAAAGTTTTGTACAAAATTTCTAAGGTATTTATGTAGTGTTTGATTTAGTACTTTAAGAATAATTTTAAGACCCTCATTATTTCATCATTACATTTAATTCAATAAACATAGTCTGTATATTGTTATTTTTTCCATTTTTGTCAGGTCGGTTTAATTGTCCCGATAATTTAAAAAAAGACAATTTGGCGCCCGAGATAACTTCATTTTTTTACATTCTTTATTATTGATGATAAGTGGTAATTAAGCAAATCATTTTATATGAACCTACTCTGTTAATCAACCGACTGAGCCAAAAGCACAATTATAAATGGTGTAAGGTTAGTATTTTTGGAGAATTTATTATTTCATTACTTTTGGATAACTACTTACTTATTATTATTTAAAATTTCATACACGTCACACATTTTTTTATTACAGTGGGGCTTTAAAACACACGTTTGTGTTTAAGAGTAACTCTATTTTGTATATTTCTTTGCTGTGTTCTTGAAGTTTAATATCAACAAAGTGCATTGGTAGTGGTTTATTTGTTACTCGTTGTCTTACATTCCAGATATTAATTGCTATATGCCCTTTTTCTTGCAGCTTAAGTTTTATATCTTCTATGTACCTTCGATGTATGAAATTCTGTGTTATTTTCAATTAGCGCTATTACTATGTTAATGTAGACTGTGCTTTTTGATGGCTGCACTTTTATTTGATCGTTGTATAATGTTTTTAATTCATACTTGTATTGAGCGAGGTTATTAAGCAGCTCAATTTTGCACCTGATATAAATATGGGCGGTTGTTTAGACGTGGAGGTATTTGTTGTTTCTCCGTCCATATTTTCTTCGTCTCCAAGAACACTGAATCTATTGTCCCCTAGCCAATAATATGTTTTGTTTTCTTTTGTTTGCGACGTATGTTGCGTTATCGTCAGCGACTCAGGTTCGTTTTTTGTTTGCGACTTATTGCTATTGATTTATTGGATGAGGCAGTAAATTGTTTGGCTGGGTTAGATTTGATATGGGTGGTTGAGAGCTGGTGTGTGGTCGACTATTATACATCGTTGCATTTTGGGAATATGTTTGTTGTGGAATTGGTTAAGAGAAGGACATGTTCGTTGTTATTTGTGGGTAGGGGCATGTCGTGCGTGAGTCTCCGTAATGATTTACATTTGATTGGGTTGCTAAATAATGCCCAACGTATTGCGCGTAAGCCATTAATGGATAATATGTACATAAGTCTGTACTTACTATCTAGTCCTTTGAAAATCGTAATTTTATAATTTAAAGTTTATAATCGGTACACTTGACCCCAAGGTCAAGTATGTGTCGCCTGATATCTTGAACGCACAGCTGCACACACAACCTTAACTCAGACGTGAACTATATGAAATATGAAAACGCAAATATAAACAAGTTTAATAACTAAGAACGTACATGTAAAGGCAGCTACAGAATTTAATTTTATTTTAGTAAAGATTAGTTTTAACAGAATAAATATTATTAAACCGCTTTGAAAATGACAAACCAGAACACCCTCTAACGGACAAATGCTAACAAAGCAAAATGTCACAGTCAATAATGATAAAAATTCTTTTATATTTTTTTATCTTTTGACGCTAATATGGCGTTAGATATAAAATAGTTAAACTATGGTGTAAAACGTAAACCTCCAAATAGTAATTTGTATATCTAGTCTGCGAAATAACACTTTGATGCTTTTTGTTGAGACGTGGCCAAGATAAAACTTGACGAATGCTAGTGCATTGCAGGACCTTCTTGCAAAATACTAAAACATGTATGGGGTATTTTTATACCTTTGAAATATTCAGCTGTTTTAGAAATATCTAATAAAAACCAAAAACTGGCCGATCTTGACGAAACTTGGCCAAACGTTGTAAAATTAGCTAATAAGTCGATTTACCGACAGTGAAAAAAAAGTCGATTCCATAACCTTCTATACCATTATTATATATATATATATATATATATATATATATATATATATATATATATATATATATATATATATATATATATATATATATATATATATATATATATCTTCATAAGGATAATATCATTTCATTAGCGCACATGAACAAAGTTTATTTTCAAAATCCCAAGTTTGTAACCAAAATAGATAGAAAGCTATAACAATATCAATATTAAATATTTGCAGTCTTTCAATGATATTAAGACAATGTCTTATTTTCTGTACCTCGCTCGCTTTTGAAACTGCTAAATTCAAAGAGTGGGCAGCACAGTGTATGTGTATGGATTTAGGGTAATTGCGACGAACAAGCGCCTGAACGCCATACATTTTACCGCCATATTACTCGCTCCATCACATCCCTGGCCCACAAGGTTATTTAAACCTAATGCAACATTTTCCAAACTGTTAAGTTTGATAAACCCTTGCCTGCTATATTTTCAGCCACAACAAATTGTAAAAAATCTTCATGAATTTTGTATTAACTGACATATCTCACACAGAGTTGAAATGTCAGTAGCTTCGTCTGTTGAAACAGAAAACACCCCCTCCTCATTCATTTTTGTTACAAGTTTATTTAGCATAAAACTGTTTGTCTTTTTTTTTGCTTGATGTTTCTAACGTCTCTCTTAATAATTTATCAACCCTTAGCTCTGTATTTTCAAGTTGTACGAAAATTGCCTTCGTTGGTAAAATTACCATATATCTGAAGTTCCCCAAAATCTCTATGCCCCCGGATGGACACTTCTTGCCGACCACAAACTAGTATTGCTTCTATTGTTGGCTTGATTTTAGCTTGATTTTGTGCTACTTGAATTTTTCTGTTTTCATCAACTAAATCTATCACACTCTCTTGAACCCCGCTTTGATTTGAT
>JARFJB010000576.1:1370000-1382500 GCA_036346205.1 Vesta saturnalis | reverse complement strand
CAATTTTAAACAAATTTCAGTTATTTTAAAACGCATTAGGAAAATTTTTTACATGATTAGCCCATTTTTCAAATTCCGTCAATTTTACATAACATTTTGACAGATGAATATAAAAAGTTTATTTCCGTGGCTATTTATGTTAAGAAAAAACATACCAAAGGAAAAACAATTTCTAGATGATCTGAATTTTTTATTTTTTAAGATATTGTTTTTAAACCAACTAGGGAAAAATTTATAAAACCCTTTTTCAATGTAAAGTATAGTTGCTGTTGTTACCTGAAATTGTTCTGTATTAAGTTATGAAAAAAATCTTTTAATAACATAGAAAACTAAAGTTAAAACTAAAACCTATGAAATCACAGGTGAAATCTAAAATTAAAAAACTTTGTAATTATTCAACCATGTTTTCAAAATGCCGTGGTTAAAAAATCTTTCCACTGTATAAAATAAAAAATTTACAAAACTATAAGAATAATTTCTCATGTACTTTAAAGTTTTGGGATAAATTAAAACCCAATCTATGATTTAATGTGCATGGCTTGTAAACGTTGTGTTATCAATTTTCTTCGATGATCAAAATAAATCTTTAAATAAATGAATAAAGTAAAGGATCTAATAAACGGAATAAAATATAAACCAGCCCCCATAAGGTATTGAATACTTCAGTATTGACCAAAATTTGATTCCCAATTTTCAATCTTACTGGATAAATGTGTTACAGAATGTACCGATAAAAATTATGGTTGGTAAGAAATACATTTCATTTTAATAAAATCTTATTAAACAAATTATGAGCTACAAACTGCTCTAAAGTTTATATAGTTGGAGCATGAACCTAAATAAAAAAAAAGTTTTTTTCAATAATGAAAAGGGATAAAAACCCTGCAAATAAATTTGCTTAATCTTCTTCTTCAAATTCCCCATTTCCAATTACTGGTGATCCTCGCTGTGTTTTGTTTTATTTCTGTCCGTTGTATAAAAATTAATTTTAAAATTGTTGGAATAACCATTATTTAAAAGAAATTGCAGAAAATAAAGTGCAACAGAAAAAACAAGTTAAGCACAACCACATGTAAACAATTACAAGAAATCGTTCATAAAAAAAGCAGTAAAATTAAAACCTGTAATACAATATCTTGCCAAACGTAAAAATTTAAATAATTTTTGAAATGTGATTAACTTCAATGAATTGTTTTAAATTTTTATCAATTCGCATAAAAATTTTCTTATAAATAGTTTAAATTATACGTGTTTTATTAATAAAATTTAACTAATTCAAAGTTAAATTATGAAGTTAAAATTAAAATCACCTTTATATCATTTTTTCTTTTTTTTTTCATTTTTCCATTATTTTTATTACAAAAACATTTATACGTAAAATGATGTTATTTTAATAAATAAGTAAAGGCTAAAAACAAAGAATTTTTCAAAATACTGATTGTATTGTACTTTTTAATTTTATTAATCATTGCAATAAAACAAATTTTAAAAATGTTAAGCATTAATATTTTAATTTTAAAATTGGTTTTTAATAAAATTAATTACAAAAATATAAATAATTGAAAAGAAAAATCAATAACAAACCATTGTACTGATTTTAAAGACTAATTAAATTTTAGCAAGGGTTTCTCAGAAAGTGGTTAAAATTTGTAAAACATTTTAATAAAAATAATTTGAGACCTAAATTTGGTTATTTAACTAAGTTATCAACATAAATTTTCCTAAATCATAACTTTTCTGAATAAATTTTTATGGATAGTTTTTTTTTAAAACAATGCTAAGCTAAATTTAAATGATAAAATCTCTGGGATTTTAAGATTATAAAGAAAATGACTTGAATATAAAAACGTACCAGAACTGATTGAAATATAAGAAATACCCAATGACTTGACTTTTTTACAAATATGACCGTCATTAAAAATTATTCATTAATTTGTTTCTTTATTTTTCATTGTTTCTTTGTTTAATTTGGATATTAATTCCAAAAAATTATTTACTATAAAATTGTTTCTCGTGTAATGAAAAGATAATGGGTAAATCAAAACAAAATTTAAAAAAAATTAAAATTTTTTGAAAAACAATTATAATTGGGATTTATAAAAATAATAATAAATTATTATACTAACATTCTGGAAAAAGACATATCATTCAAAAAAAAATCGGATAGGGTTTTGACAAAATTTGATTTAAATTTTTGTTCTTTTTGCGTTAATTTATTGAAAAAATATATATATATATATATATATATATATATATATATATATATATATATATATATATATATATATATATATATATAATATATATATATATATATATATATATATATATATATATATATATATATATATATATATATATATATATATAATATAAATATATATATATTTATTTTTTAATAAAATAATAAATTTTTTTTAAAAAATTTTAAAAATTTAATACCGTTTGAAAATAGTTTTTTCAAAGTAAATTTTTTTAAAAACAAATTCCGTTTGTTTCAATAAATTAAAATTCCTTTAAAATACTTCTTTCTAAATTAAAAATTATAAGTATTAAGTGGACAACTGAAGATCCAGTTAGAAAACAATGAATTGTTTTAAGGTGTTTAATTAAGTGTTTTAAGTTTAGGAAGTTCATCTTAAAGAATCATTTTAAATGCTCAAATTTTTGTCTTGGCATAATAATTTCGATTGAAAATTTAACAATTCAAAATTTTCAGAAATATTTGCTGTTTTTCTCGAATTCGTTCATTATATTAATTTTTTAACTAAATACGACTCTTTAAAAAAAAATTAGTTTAAGTCTGATTAATTTTAAATTGACGTCCAATTTTCAGAAAAATTCTTCAAATAAGCACGATCTAATCGTTGTTTTCAGCGCTCTAAATCTTCAGTTATAATTTGCCTGTTAATTTGAAATTTACAATACAAAAATCTTTGAATGTTAACTATAACATTTCGATAATTTCTTGAAAATACGTATCAAAGGTATGCGATTTGATTATTTAAAAAAGATCAATTTTCAGCTTAAAGTCAGTTAAAAAAAATTTTGGGAAGAATACCATAAAACCCAAATATAAATTAAACATATTTAATATATATATATATATATATATATATATAGTGTAAATATGGAAGTATCTCCTCAATTTATTATTTTTAAAATTCACTAAAAGATCCAAGGAATACAGAAATTTGGTCGAAACCTCGCCAAAAGGAAGAAAATCGTGAATTAATAAAGAAGGAAAATAAAACCGGCAAATATAAAATTAAACATATATTTTATATTCGGAATTTTATCGTCCAACTTATATGGAAAGAAGACAACCGGATGTCAGATTATTTGCCAAACTCGAATCGAATTTAAAAAAAAATATGGGGCTTTTACTAAACCTCAAAATTTTAAAATTAATGTTAACACAGAAACAGAAGAACGTGTTTCAGCTTACGTCGAATTTAAACCTACTACATCTCTTCGTGAAATTGCGAACGAGTGCAACGCTTCCAAAGATGAAGCCCACGTTATTTTGAAACAAAATAATTTTATCAGAAAAGATTACGTTTTGCTACATCGTTGATTAATGAAAGTCGAGCAAACAATCAATTCTCGAAAACCATTCTTTTTACCGATGAAGCAAAATTTACAAACAACGGCATATTCAATAGAAAAAATCATATCCAATGGTCCCAAGAAAATCCTCATATTACTGTTGAAAGGAGATATCAATATGCTTTTTCAGTAAACGTTTGGTGCGGTATTATTGGTACCAAAATCCTTGGGCCGTTTTTTTATGATAACAATTTAAATTCCGAAAGATATCTAACTTTTTTACGAAACGAATTTGAAGAAATTTTGGACGACCTTCCGTTGAACGTAATTCAAAATTTGAATTATTTTCAACACAACGGGGACCAGCACACAATGGATTATTGTGTGTAAATATTTGGAACGTTTTAATAATTGGATAGGAAATCGAGGTCCAATAGGGCTGCCGCGATCTCGACTTAACCCCCTGGACTTTTTCTTGTGGGGTGCAATTAAAGACAAAGTGTACCAAGTAAAACATGGTAATCTAGACGATTTAAAAAATAAAATTCGTGTTGCTATACAACAAATTAGAACCCAAAGTTTATTAAAAGTTCAAAACGAAATTTTAAAACGATGTCAAATGTGTATTCAAAATAATGGAGGGCATTTTGAAGCACTTCTCTATGATTGTGTTATCTGTTTATATTTTTTGCTGTTAAATTTATTTAGAATTTTTTTTATTTTGATAATGTAGTACTTTATTTCTTGTTGTTTCCACAAATTTAGTAGTAGAATATGAGCTTATTTTGTTATTTAAATGATCCACACTTTAATTTGTTTAATAAATATTTTTAATTACTTTTTTTGAAAATTTGAATTAACTTAAATTAAACATACAAAGCTATACATTTTGAAATCAGAAAAAATAACCATCAATGAGTGCATAACCTATAGTTGCCATTTAAAAAATGTATGTTTGGGTTGTAGGAAAATAATTACTAAAAAATTTTTATTCGCATTTTCCCATTTTGCGCAATGGGACGATTTTGTTATTTTCAATATTTTAAAGTTGGCAACAATGTTGAATTTTCTTATCGGTATTTAATTATCATGTAATTTGCCCTAATTTAAGACTCTGTTTCTTATAATAACAAAGATAGCCATAGAACCTGAGTAGATTCTAGACACCCTGTATATATAATTTTATCTCGGCTGATAAACTCTAGCCTCTATTTTCTAGGATACCATTAGTAGGCGTCGTGAACTAGGTAAATAATGAAATATTATTGCTTACTAGTTAATAATGAGATTGTTATTGTACCATTCTGATAGTCAACAAAGTGAAACGTTAGAAATCGGTTGTACTTCCCTCCACGCTTCAGAAATAATACAGCACAGCTTGGAAAATTGCTTCTTAATCTTGGTGTATTATAATATACTATTACACTTTATAGTATAAATGACAACATTTTCAGCAAATGTTTATTTTCAAGAATAACATTTGGTATCTGCTCCTACATTTTTTCATTCCGGAAATTTTATTCACTTTTTATTGACTACGCACATCTGCAGAATTTATAAAACATGCAACCTACCTACCCAACTCTAACCTAGAAAGTCGCATACCTCTTTCTGCAAAATTAATTATACAATCTATACTTTGTTAATCGTCGATGAATTACTAATTTTTTCATTTATCTTTAACATATTTTCCATTTTAAAACTTCCGCTTACTAAATATTCCTATAAAATGTATATTTATGCACGTATTTGAAAGCACAGATGTGTTAACTGTGCAGATCACATATGAAGTGTATTAAGCTTACATACTGCATAAATGTGCAATAATAATAATTTTAGCATATGTTTAGTTGATTTGTGACTAGTTTGAATAACAGTCGACAGAGTGCTATAAATCAAACTTTCTAAGCTTGAATGAAATCTTAATTTAAGTATTAAGCGACTAAAAATCTCATTTAAATATTACGAAAACTCTACGTACTTAATTATGTGTTAATTACTTTCTACAGGTATATTCTTTGTAAAAATTATGCTAAAATATGTGTATATTGAGTTGGTCAGTTATTAACAGTAATTCTTTGTTAAGTAGTCAATTGCCCTCCTAATTAACTCATTTATTAATGTTTAACTTAAATATATCATATCCGTACGTTGATATTGCAAAGTGTTAAAATATTTTCACTTAATTGAATTATAATTAATATGATCAGTGCCAAAAATTTTTTGATTTGGCATATATATTTTAAATGCAGAACTTAAAAACTTATGTCGATTCTAAAGTCAAAGCTCATATCAGATGTCTTCTTGGCTATTTAACCTCAAGTTGTTCTTCGTATTTCGTTTCGTATAATCGCATCGTATTTTATAGTTAATTTATTAGTTTCCATTGGAATGCGATAACGGAGCAAGTTCACCTTTATCTTCCATTATCCAGGTACGCCAATAATTTTCACTTTTAAATTTATATTTATGTAATATTATGTTGCAGCGAACTGCTCTCGCATGGGCATTTCCGAGAAAACCGTAACTCGGACAAGGGCAAGAATGGCTCTCGCTTTAGAATCTGGGAAATCTGCGCCGGATTCGCCGCAAAACATAGGCTGCGTTTGAAGTCGAAGTCAGAGGATGTCGACGAATACGTGAAAGACGTTTTGAAACGAAAAATTTACACCATGTATGCAACTGGTAAATAATTCAGAAATTATTGTTGAAATGGAGTTAATCACTGTTTAATTTTAGGCTCACATATTACTATCGAAAACTCCAAACTGAACTTAAAGAAGATAAAATATTTACCTTCAGTAAAACGAGTTTGAAACAATTGTTACACAAAATTGGTTTTGAATTCAAAGTTGACGATGGAAGAAGGCGTTTAATGGAGCAGGTTCATATTGCTGGTGCTCGAGCAACATTTTTGCGAAAATATTTTGCTAATAAAAGTTGTGAAATTAGTTACGATCCTGTCTTTTTGGATGAGACGTGGATTTTTAGTCGAGGAAGCGTTCGAAAATCATGGCATGATAATGATTTGAAAAGCACAAAAAACAAACCGCTAGGAGAAGGGAAACGGTAATTAAAATAGTCCGATTTGTTAAAAATATTTTTAACCGAATAAATTTTAGTTTTATCGTGCTGGCAACAAGAATGGTTTTATACCTAATTCATCATTGGTATTTTCGAGTAAAAGTAAGGCAGCAGACTACCACGATAATATGAACGCTGATTTATTTCAAACATGGTTTCAAGAACAGCTTTTACCAAATTTAGAAAACCCAAGTTTGATAATTCTTGAAAATGCCCGTTATCATTCTACATTAGTACAAAAATTACCTTCAAGTAGTTGGAAGAATTTGTAAGAAAACAACATTCCTCATTCGAATGATATACTGAAAGTGGAATTATTACAAATTGCCAAGGATTTACAAGTTCCAAAAATATATGCAATTGATGAAATTGCTCATCAATGGGGACATCAAATTTTACGTTTACCTCCTTATCACTGCCAGTTCTCAACCCTATCGAGTTAATATGGGCAAATTGTAAACAGTATTACAACAAAAACATTGGAAGACAGGGCTTCAGGGACGAGAATGTTTTATCGCTATGGAAGGATTCGTTAAACCAAGTAACTGGGGAACTGTGACAAAAGTGTATTTTACATGCTGAAAAGGAAATGAACCAGTGGTGGGACGTTAAAAAAAGAGCTGAGGAAATGGCAAAACCTCTAGTAATCAGTGTCGGAGAGTCGAGTGAAGTGAAAGTGAAGGTAATGACTTTTAATTATAAGATGTCCAATATTTGAATTTAAAGCAAAAATTAGAATCTTAGTTACTTTATAACATTGTAAAGAATTATTATATTTAACATATACCTCTGTAGCTGTACTTAGGTTTACATCGTTTTATATATATATATATATATATATATATATATATATATATATATATATATATATATATATATATAGATATTGACAAACTCTAAACTGAGATTTTTTAAATCGGTTATATTATTAACTAATAATAAATCGCATTTTTAACATCCCATACAGTGTATTTATTTATGACAAAATCAGTTATTTATAAGTGGCTTCGATAACCAAATTACAGGCTTGACTCTTTTGACGCAGTGAGATCTGTCGGCTAAAAACAATCCTCCGCAATTAACCAAACTTTTCGCACTTCATTCGGCCACTGCCTACTGCTAGCTAATTCATTTATTATTGAAAATTATTGATATAATTAATTGTAAAACAAATCCAAAAAGAAATTTTGTTGACCCAGTCTCGGTTCTTATAATCGTTTACAGTTGTACAATATATTTTTATCATATGACTACCCATACTCGGTGGACTTTACATGCCAGAATAAGTGCAAACAGACCTTAAACGAAATTCGACTTTATTTATACGAGTGGATGGGGTTTTAAGACCTTTAGGATGCTAAATCACAGAATTCGAACAATAATTATTAATACACTACGGTTTTTAAAATCTTAACCATGCTTTACTAAAGATGAGTCATAAGACACCTCTCGCCGCCCGACTATATCAGACATACTTTCTAATAAATTTTTAAAATGTCTGGATGGCTTAAGATTCTAATCCTTCAATAGAACTTGAAACCTAAAATTCAATTTCGTTTAAATTAAGACCTTTTTAAATCCAATATAACAATTTTACTTATATTTGACAGTGCTCTTTAATTTGAAAATAACCAAGAAGCATTGACGATGTTTTGTTTATTCAAAATTATAAGTATGAACCAATAACGAGATACGTTTTAAAATCTTAAACCTTTTATAAAAGATGGTATAAGACACCTCTTACCAAGACTATAACAGATCTCATACTTTCTAATAAATTTTAAAATGTCTGGATGGCTTAGAGATTCTAATCCTTCAATGTAAAGATACTTGAAACCTAAAACTGTCAATTTCGTTAGCAAATTAAGACCTTTAGGATGCTAAATCCCGAGATAGTCGAACAGTTATTTTACTTATATTTGACAGTGCTGCTTTAATTTGAAAATAACCAAGAAGCATTGACGATGTTTTGTTGGTATTCAAAATTACTAACTGTATGAACCAATAACGAGATACGTTTTTAAAATCTTAAACCATGCTTTACTAAAAGATGAGTCATAAGACACCTCTTACCGACCCGACTATATACAGATTCCCACTCATACTTTCTAATAAATTTTAAAATGTCTAGATGGCTTAGAGATTCTAATCCTTCAATGTGAGAAGATACTTGAAATCTAAAACTGTCAATTTCGTTAGCAAATAAAGACCTTTAGGATGCTAAATCCCGAGATATTCGAACAATAATTTTACTTAAATTTGACAGCGCGGCTTTAATTTGTAATTAATTAATTAATAATAACCAAGAAGCATTGACGATCTTTTGTTGGTATTCAAAATTACTAACTATATGAACCAATAACGGCATACGTTTTTAAAATATTAAACCATGCTTTACCAAAAGATGAGTCATAAGACACCTCTCGCCGGCCCGGCTATATACAGATTCCCACTCATACTTTCTAATAAATATTAAAATGTCTAGATGGCTTAGAGATTCTAATCCTTCAATGTGAGAAGATGCTTAAAACCTAAAACTGTATATTTCGTTAGCAAATTCCAAAGCATCTAAATATTGAACGTATTTTAAGGCTAAATAAGTGGCATGCCGTTTTATGTCTTCTGCAGAAAAACACTTTAAGTGATTGACCAGTTAGAAAATTAAAATCACCTGCAACGCTTTTAAGAGCACAATATTTTAAATTTGTTAATTTCATATAAATTGCTTGCCTCGTCAGAGCAAAGCTCGCCTACCATTTTTGTAACTTTTTTTTTTCTTCTCATTGTAAATTCTGGCTCCATATCTACGGACTCAGAAATTTGATTAATTTTTGCGATACATTTTCAAGTAAATTTTTAAGAGATTGAGTTTCTTCAACAAGCCCCTTTATTAAAGTAGACCCATCCAGTACCGTTACAGATTTTTGCAAGTGTATTGACTTTATTAATTTTAGATAAAATAATATTCAGAAAACAAGAGACATGAAACTTATGTCCAAAAGCAACTTGAATGATCTTGAATCAACAGTATAAGAATCTGAACTCAATTATCGTAACCTGTATTCAATTACTTCTTTAAGTTTAATGCAAGGCTTTTATCTTCACCTCATAACATATCACTACTATCTTTAATAGTTTTATAAACTAAAATTTCCAACAGTTGTAGATCACAAAAAATTAAACAAATTTTGAACTGTCCCAAAAAAGGTTATTGTTTCTGGGGAACACCTAGATGCATGATAGGGTGCTAAATTTAAACTATGGGCAGATCATGGGATAAACCGGGCAAACCTATTTAAATTTAATATTTTTTGCTTGACTTCCGTTACATTTTCCCGCCATATTGTCGCCGTTGTCTGAAATTAAATAACAAGCGAATTAAAATTGAACAAGTCGATGATATTTTTATAAATTCAGCTTTAATAAACCGTAATAAAATATAATCATTTTGAGTTTCACAATAACAGTATTAAATTTTATGCAGTATGTTGAAATTATAAAAAAGTTTAAAAAAACTCAAATCTTATTCTTTGTAGCTGGTTAACCAAACAACAGCAATAACCAAGGATATTACACCCGTTGCAAGGGTCATCCTTTTCTTTGGTTTCTAGGTCTAGGACCTTGACATTGCTCTCGCGAGAAGACGGAAAAAATTCTGTTATTGAACTATCATTAACAATATTGCGGAAAAACTTCATCTGTTGGAGATGTATTCGAAGAACACATTCCAGTTTGATATTGAAAAATCTTTAATGACTGTATTGAGGTGTAGGGGGATCTGGACAAAATGAATCATTGGCTAGTAGGGGTATATGATCTGATGTGGTCGTTGTGAGTAGAAAGCACTCACGATCGAAATAGTGAGCTATGGGTTCGGAAACTATGACATGATCTACTATTGAGGCACCTAAATGTTCGAAATATGTTGGCTGTGCGTTGGTGATTCGCAAGAGCGACAACTGCAACATAGCGTAGGATAGCCTGTTACCGTTGCAATTAGTTGCGGTGTCACCGAATTGGATGCGGCGGGCATTGAAATCACCTAGTATGCTACATTAGGGAGGCTAGATTAAAAGGTCGTCGGATAGGGTGTTGAGGCCGGGCGGGTTGTAGTATGAAATAAATACTATAGGAGTGGTAAAGTGCACCGTCACAGCAATGCATTCGAGATGCTGTAGGTGGGGGGGGAAGTTGAAAGGAGTGGATGGGAAGCAATTTTTAATTAAGAGGGCAGTTCCTTGTTGACTATTGTTTACATAGATGTGAAATGTGTTGAAGTTAAGTGTGCATCTGGGTGTGAGTTTTATTTCCGTGATAGAAAGGATGTGTATATTGCGTGTTTGTAAAAAGTGTTTAAGTAAGGGGCGTTTCCGACGAACGCCCCTGGCGTTAACTGTTTCTGCTAGGATATCCATTGTGCAAGGAGTTTGGATTGGGTGGCAGATTACGGCGACATACATCCGCGTACCGGATACTCAGATGTTAGCCCTCCGTTGGAAGAAGTTTCGGGATAGCGAGTCTAGGGTGCGGACAACCCTATCTCGCCGGTCGGGGAACATCTGGAAGAGGGAGTGGGTGAGGATTTGAAGGAAGTCTTTGATGGATAGGGATCAGGTGTCGGGAGAGGGTTTAAGGTGGGCTGTGTCTTCCGAGTCGGACTATTCGGAAGACAGGATAGGTTCGAGGGAAGCCATATTCGACAGAGAACTGGGAGGTTCTCGCCGCTTCCGGTACTTGAAGGAAAAGATAGAGTGAGCTTCCCCGCAGTTGTTACACCTTGGGTTAGCCGAGGATTTACCAGGAGGAGAATCTGTGGCTTTCGCCACAGTTGGGACATCGGATAGAGCGGCGGGTGGGACACTCCTCAGCGTAATGTCCCACCTGCGCGCAGGTGGAGCAATACTGAGGGAGAGGTTGAAGGATAAGGGAGGGTTCGCAACTGTAGTGTCGCCCGAACATGACGACACCGCTTGCGAGGAGGTATTCGAGGGTGGTTTGGGATGAGGTTATAATACGGATAAGGGATGTGGGGGTGTTGGTCGCCTTAGCGGTGATGCAAACGGCCTTACTCGCGTGTGGAAGATCGATCGCACCGAGGATCTCGGGTTCTAGGGTGTCCTTATCTACGTGACGAATCATACAGGAAAAGTAGAGCACCCTAGGAGTGGTATTGTAAGGACGGGGCTGGGATAGTTGGGTAAGGGTGACGGTGGGATCACCGAAATGGTGATGAAACCTAAGCTGTGTACCGTCCGGCAAGGGAGAGGAGGTCTCTAAGGGACAGGTGTGATTGTGGTTAAACGTTAAGTTTAACCAGAGAAGGTTTAGGGGTTTAAGGTATGTGAATAGGGATTTCTGTGTGAATATAGATTCCGGGATATTACGGATGCAATACCTCAAGGATTCAGAGCGGATGGGATTAGGATTAGGGGAGGCGGGTGTAGAAATCACGGCAGGTACAGGTGGCTGGGCGGGTGTGGGTAAGAGGGCGGGTTTGTGTGCTTGTGCGGGTTTGTGTGAGTATGCGGGCTTGTGTGTGTGCGCGGGTTTGTGTGGTTTTGTGGAAGCGGTGGAGCGTGTTGAGATGTAGGAGTGTGTGGATGAGGTAGAAACGGACGAGGCGTTTGATTGGGAGCGTGTACATAAAGATGGTGGTGACGAGGCACGGCTGTGTGCGCATGTATGTGTTGTTAGTGTAGATGTAGGTGGACGGGCGCCGTCGGGGGTGGGGGATACAACCGCTACGGTAGCATGTGGTGACCGTGCTTAACCATTGAGATTGTTGTTAATAGGGTTTTGAAGAAGGAGTAAAGAAACAAATTGTTTTAACGAAAGGCCGGGACTCCGCCGAGGTGCAGTCTCACACC